>JADBJO010000241.1:635801-638301 GCA_016801955.1 Conus betulinus | reverse complement strand
TGTGGATCTGTGCGAAACAAAAAGGAAAGCATTATATTGTCAGTGTTGATTACTTTTCAAGATGGATTGACATTTTGCCTGTCAACAAACTGACTTTTCCAACTGTCATTTCTAAAATGAAAGAAATCTTCGCTCTTCATGAATACCAGAGACAGTTGTATCTGACAAATGGACCTCAGTTCAACTTCAGTAGAATACAAACACTTTGCTGGTGAATGGAAATTCACACACATCACCTCCAGCCCTTACTATCCACAAGCAAATGGTGCGGCTGAGAGGGCCGTGAAAACAGCCAAAGAAATACTGCAACAAAAAGACCAACACCTAGCTCTGTTGATATACCGAGCCACACCCATTGTTGCACTTGGGGTGAGCCCTGCTGAATTGGCCGTTGGAACAAGATTGCTTACAACTTTACCTGTTCTTCCCGATGATCCATCCAGGTGTTGTGCGCAGTCAGGACAGCAAACACAAAGACCCTACAAAGAGATACTTTGATAAGAGAGCTCGTAACCTTCCACAACTTCATCCTGCAGATCCTGTCCTGGTGAAGGAGGATGTCGGAAAGGGATGGAAGCGTCCAGGTATGGTTATAAAGCAGCGTGCACCTAGATCATATGTTGTCAAGACTATCCGGTGGACCACTGTAAAAAAAACATTGCAAAAAGTTAATGAAAATGTTAAAAAATTTTTTTAAAGACTACTGGCGGAGATCTGTGTCAGAACAGAAAACATCTCCGGCCAGATACAGCCAATGAGAGTCTACCTGTACTTTCCGAGTAGGCACTAATGCAGATGGAACATCAGGTGATGGAGCCTGAACACCAGATGATGGAGCCTGAACATCATCAGGTGATGGAGCCTGAACACCAGATGATGGAGCCTGAACATCAGGTGATGGAGTCTGAACACCAGATGATGCAGCCTGAACATCAGATGATGGAGCCTGAACATCAGGTGATGGAGCCTGAACACCAGATGATGCAGCCTGAACACCAGATGATGGAGCCTGAACATCAGGTGATGGAGCCTGAACACCAGATGATGCAGCCTGAACACAGGTGATGGAGCCTGAACATCAGGTGATGGAGCCTGAACACCAGATGATGGAGCCTGAACACCAGATGATGGAGCCTGAACACCAGGTGATGGAGCCTGAACACCAGATGATGGAGCCTGAACATCAGGTGATGGAGCCTGAACACCAGATGATGGAGCCTGAACATCAGATGATGGAGCCTGAACACCAGATGATGGAGCCTGAACACTAGGTGATGATACCAGAACAGCCAATAACTCCTAAGAGATCAACAGAGACTCCTGAATCATCTGCACCAGAGCTTCCAAAAAACAACCTGAAGCAAGACAACCCTACACTACTCGTTCTGGACATCCGAGTAGAGAAACAAGCAAGATTCCAGTGAATCAGCGCTTCATTGTGGTGTAACCCATGTGGCATGAAGTCACACGATGTTGCCTGTTTGGCAATATAGGTTGTGTTCAGTTAGCTATCTACTACTGGCGATATATTACATGACTCAAGCAGCAAGTCAGTTCTTTGTCATATTGTTTAGTTTCAAACCTGTTGCAGAACTGATTTATAATTCTGTTGAAATTTATAATCTGAATACTCTGGTGATCTTTGTGAAATAGATTTAAGAGTGGGTTGACTACTGTGCTGTGCATTCTGTTTCCCAGAAATAATTTTATGATCTGAAAAGGACAGATGTTATGAGACTACCCTATCATTCAAACCAGACAACTCTTTCTTTAATAGAGTCAGTCTCCATAGTTACAATTATCTCCCTTATACAGATTACGTTAGACATGGGCACAAAACAATAACACTCAGACATCCCAGCTGGACAATCACTGTGCTGTTCAGGAAGTGTCTCCTGTTTCACGATCAACTTGTCCACTGCTACGAAGCATACATAGCATAACTGGCATAAGACTGCTTACCTGCAGTCCAGCCGACTGTGCATCTCCATAATTTTTCCTCGAACTTCATGCTGCGTTCTGCCACATTCACCCCCACACAATACATGCTGCCTGGCTCCAAGTCTTTTCGTTCATACTTTACTGCCTCGTTTAAGTTGTCCGTGGGCAACAGTGGCATCCCTCGTAATCTTTAAAAAGAAAGTATCATCTTACGTTCTTCAGTTCCTTTCTTGAATGCAGAAGAATGCATATTCAAATCTTTTTGTATGAACACAGTCATTACTGTTCACATGCCGACCAGTTATAATGCAAGCTTGGTTTACATTACTACAATGATTATCACAATGGAAAAAAATAACAGAGTATGTATAAATGTTAGAAAATATGTCTATCAATGAAATATATATCTGATAACAATGCTTGCTGAGAGAGTAAGAGAGTGTGTGTGTGTGTGTGTGGGTGTGGATGTGTGTGCAAACATTAAGAAGTGTGATTAACCATATTCTTTGAAATATTCTTTAGAATCAAACGTTTATCTGACAATAAGAGTTTCATTAAG
>JADBJO010000241.1:585801-630801 GCA_016801955.1 Conus betulinus | reverse complement strand
TACCGTGTAAAACCTGTGATGGGTATGGCATGATGTCTAAATGAGCATGGATTTAAACAGAACTTGATATCCCAAATCATCATGTTACACATTCACCTATCAAAAGAGTAATAACAAGCTTCTTCTTTTTTATATCCTGCTCTGAGATATTCATACGTCCTACCCACAGTTTGCACAACAACTGGGGAGCAATGAGGTGTGTATCGTCCACCTTTCAGTCTGCACACAACCAGAACCACATGTTCATACAGCTTTGGTCGAACTGTCTGACTTTTGCAGCATCTTGGCCTACACATGACATCACTGTGTGACATTATGCTAGTTCCAACCAGGCAGGCAAAATGGCAACTGCTTACTCCTGCAAATAAGCTGACAAGATGTTTCAAGACATCAAAGTTGGCAATGCTTTGCAGATGAGAAAGTCACTTTTCCCTTCTTCCCTGATTTAAGACATATTTCGCGCCGATTTTTTTTTTTGTGTGTGATTTTTTTTTTTTCTTTCTTAGTGTGGATTTTCATTTTTACATTTTGTTGAAATCCATCAATTCATGAAGAAGTAAAAGCCCTGCAAGTTACCAGACGTCCAAACAAACAGATGAACAACAAATGACAACACAAAGTGCTTCCACCCCAAAGTCTTTTACACACATGAAACAAAAATGTGACAAGTAACAATACAAAGGCAAAAAGAAGAGACTTGACTGGACTTGGGCAGTATCCACTCGTAGCTGAGTGGGACGTGCAGTGGGAGTGTTCTCTCTTGGGTATGTAAAGACATGCACTGTGAACTGAGTTTTCTCTTTTTAAAAACCTCGGTCTGTCTGGACTCTGTCCTTTTGTGCTCACACCTTGTTTAACACAGACTCAGATATAAACAGTTTGAAGCTACTGTCTCCAAGTGAAAACACAAAACAGTGGAGAGTTTCGTGTTTATCACTTCTTTTACGTCAAGTGAAAAACACTAAACAGTGGAGAGTTTCATGTTTATCACTTCTCTTACATCAAGTGAAAACACTAAACAGTGGAGAGTTTCGTGTTTATCACTTCTCTTACATCAAGTGAGAACACTAAATGGTGTAGAGTTTCGTGTTTATCACTACTCTTATGTCAAGTGAAAACACTAAACGGTGGAGAGTTTCGTGTTTATCACTACTCTTATGTCAAGTGAAAACACTAAACGGTGGAGAGTTTCGTGTTTATCACTTCTCTTACATCTGTTGCAAGCCCTTTCCTAGCATAGGGTCACTTCAGCTCTCTCTCTCTCTCTCTCTCTCTCAAGCACACACACACATACATATGCACACACACACACGCATAAACCATTTTTCAACATCAGTTAAGTACAAATGAACGCATAGCACCCAGACAACATAATAAGCATTGGTTCAAATTTTCATCCACCCATCCCTCTCCATCTCCTATCCTTCTGGCATCCTTCCTCTTCCCACACCCCATCCCTCAAAAGTCACCCCCCCCCCCCCCCCACCCACACCCCCTGTTGTCCCTACTGACACAACCTCATCCCTACTCCCGTCCCCTTCCACCCCCGACATCACACACATGCTCTGGGAAATCAAATTCACTCCTTCCATTTTCAATGCTTGTCTGGATTTATCCTTCAAAGTTGCGTGTTTCATCACCCTTTAAAACTGGGAGTTCCATTCAGTTTGCACAAATAAAAAGTGATGTCAAAAGCTGTGTAATATGGCCCAGCAGCCCTGACAGCTGCATCAGTGCTGTAGCCATAGCAATACTGTGCTACAAACAGGCACTGAAGCTGTTGTGTACAGGCTCAGAGCACTCAAAAATGTTCTGATTGAAAAGGTACAATCAACAGAATGTTTGCCTGTTTCTTCCGATATATGGTCAATTATACTTATTTCACCCACTTCCGTTAATTTTAAAGAAATTATGCCTTCAACATCTTTTATATTGTACAAAAGTGGGTTGTGTATATATTTATGTGCACCACTGTTTTGGTCCACATCAACATGTAGCAATGCACACCAGCTTTTAAAATTGTCTGATTATAAATGAAACAGATGGTCTGCATATATATATACAACACATCTTTCCATGATTTACCTAGCAACTTTGGCAGTGTCTGCCAACATCAGCTGAAAAATAATTGTCAATCTTTTCATTTATTTTCTTCATAAATTCATACTTCCCTAAATTTCAAAAGGATTCAAGGCCTTTGAAAAGTTTCTCAAATTTCAAGGGTTTTCAAGGAGTTTCAGTTTGCTTAAGAACTCTTTCTTCTTCAGATCTTTCAAAGTCTTAAAAAGGGGTATCAAATCATATGACTTACAAAGCTTTCAAAGATCTTTCATGGCTGCATGAACTCTGCTTGGTCTGCATACACAGAATAATACAGAGAAATTGTTTTTTTTTTTTACCACACAATCCAGGTTCTTCTCTGGGGGGTTCTGGGACTGATTGAAGCTGTGAACAGTTTCCCCGTGGGAACTGAAGTGATGTGGCATTGCAGTAGTGAACAAAGTGCTGCACTCCTTTGTGATGGCCGGGCTGGGTGGGAGCCCAGTACAGTTCATACAGTTCAGTCTGGCCTGAGGCAGTGTACTTCTTCTCCAGCACGATCCTCCGAGGTGCGGTTGGTGCTATGGATGAAAAAACAACAGAACAACACACACACACACACACACACACACACACACACACACACACACATATATGTGTGTATACAGACATATATATATATATATATATAAAATAATAAACTAATGAATTCCTAGGGTAAGTAAGTAACTGAGCACCATTCCAGCCATTTTCAGAGCGGCTTGGTGTTGCAATGACTGCAAGAAATATTGAATTATAAAACAAAGCTTGCTCCTATGTCTTAGATTGATAAAACAGGGGAGAGATAAGCTTTCATATCTGCAGTGGTAGATAATTCTGCCTAACTAACAGTATGTGCTTGAGTGGTGAATGGGGAATAATGAACGCTTCTCAAATAGAGCCTTCAGCAAGGTTATAGTCTCCAAGGAGGGAGACAATCTCCAAAGGGGGACAAAAACTCACTAATATATCATAACTCCTGGTCAGAGATACCGGTATTTTGAAACCTGTTCGTTTCTCCTCAGTGATCTCGGAAAGCCTTTTGTTGTTTCATAATTTTTCTTTTGCTTCTTAGGTAGGACCTTTGGTGTGTTTTTTTTTTAAATTCAACAAACATACTATGGTACTGTACACCAGCCATCTATCCAGATGAGCCCCAAACACTTCAACATTTGTCTTAACTAGGAGCTACATCATGACCTGAAATGTTCTGCAAGTTTGTCCACAAAAACACTTTAAAACATTTCACACTGATGTGGTAATGCTTTAAATACACTGAATCAAAGGAAACAAAACCTAGCTCTCATGAGCTTTGGTCCCTATTTGTTGTAAAGCACAAGCCAAGAACAGCCTTCCTTGCTTACCTACGAATGAAAGTTATACAGGACCATGAGGTAAAGTTCAGAGCTTTGACAAAATTATCACAGTGCTTTGGAGAAAGCAGTGGCCAGTCAGATCCTGTGAACAGGACCTTGAAATGAGTCACAGAGCTTTTTAAAGTCATCAGATGCTTGGGGAGAAACAATTACTTGCTAGGTCTTTTCACCAAAATAATTCACTGCATTAAACAAATTTCAAATGTAATTAATAGCAAACTACCAAGAAAACGCAGACAAACGTCTTTTCTTCTAAAATCAATGACATAATATGCCAACGTCTTATAACAGCATTGCTTTGTGCATTCAAACGAATATGACAAGCCAACTTGTAAGTCGACATTAAACTCTCTTAGAAACACACACACACACACACACACACACACACACACACACACACACACACACACACACTCACACACACTTGACTGGATTAAAGAAAACATGAACAGATTTGAGAAGACAAAAGCTGAACCTTACTGAGCTTTCATGTCTTCCTGGGAGAGACCAGCCCAAAACGGACACAAAGCATTTGTATGTGACAGGAAAGAAGTAAAAATATCAAATATGAAAAGAACAATATGACCAAAGCACTGTGTAAATGATGAGGATTCTCAAAACATTCACATCAGCCTGAATTCATAAACTGTAAGTAGCTGCATTATGAATATGAAAAGAAAAACTTCTACTCAAAGCCAAAAATGTGTTAATGGCATAATTAGCATTTCACAATAATCAGCCTTATATTCCACTGACTTCATTGTGGTAAGTAATGTCACAAAAAAAAAAATTACAGTCATATCGCGTCAAACCATCCCACATGACACCCAATTCAACTTACCTGGAGTTATGCGTACATGAAGAATCCTTGATGTAACACTCGATGACCCTGCAGCATTGTAGGCTTGAAGGCTGATGCTGTACTCTCCCCCTACTTCCAGATTGAGCATCAGCACCGAGTTGCTCTGACCCTGAGCTTCAGAGAAGTGGGTGGTACTGTTGGTACACCTTTCGTCCTGGTGTTGCAGACTTTGCCCATTCAACAACCGTGCTGTCACGGTGTAGTTCACCTGGCCACTGCCTCTTCTAGATCGTGGGATTTCCTGAGAGAAACAGCGCGCTGTCTTTCAATGCATCGTTTTCTGGGTTTTCAGCTTTCAATGTCAATCTTGATTCGCATCTAAAGGAGAGAGTATAAGCGTACAAGTAGAGTCATGCCTACGTGCATGTACATGTGCGGGGTGTATGTGTGAGTATGTCTGTGAGACAGAGAGACAGAGACAGAGAGACAAAGAGCGAGAAAGTGAATGTGTATGTGTGTGTGTTGTGTTCACGCACGTGCATGTGTATGTGTGTGTGTTTGTCTGTGTGTCTGAGCATGTGTGTGTCTGTGTGAGCATGTGTGTTTGTGTGTGTAAGATTTAAGATGAAAATTATAGTCCCGTCAACAGCAGAGGTTATCTCAGGACTGTCACCACGTTTCAAACTACCACATATATACCACGTACGTGTGTTTGTGTGTATGTGTGTTTTTTTGTATGCGTTTATATGGGCATGTACATGAGTGTGTGTGTATGTGTGTGTGTGTGTGTGTGTGTGTGTGTGTGTGTGTGTGTGTGTGTGTGTGTGTGTGTGTGTGTTTACACTATTCATGAATCAATGCGTCATACATGAATGCAATAAATATACATGATCAAACTTAAAAGACTGACCTTTAGTTGACAACAAAGGTCAATTAGGAATGTTGTGATCATTTGATGAAAGTAATGTTTTGGAGTAAATCTATTGTGTAATAAAACACTAGATGTCTACCTTACAAATATCCATATACAACCAATACAACAGCTTCATCCACTTCCTTTGGCACAGCGCAGACATCCAGATGGACTGATGCAAAAAATCCACCTTCATCAATGTGACAATGTGCATAAAAAGGAATCATCTACAGCCTTCAAATTAGATGCAGAGTTTTGAAGTCTGAAGATAGTTAAAATGATCAGGAAGGGGAGGAGGGAACAAACAAAAACAGCTTGCCCATTGTGTGTGTGTGTGTGTGTGTGTGTGTGTGTGTGTGTGTGTGTGTGTGTGTGTGTGTGTGTGTGTGTGTGTGTGTGTGTGTGTGTGTGTGTGTGTGTGTGTGTGTGTGTGTGTGTGTGTGTGTGTGTGTGTGTGTGTGTGTGTGTGTGTGTGTGTGTGTGTGTGTGTGTGTGTGTGTGTGTGTGTGTGTGTGTGTGTGTGTGTGTGTGTGTGTGTGTGTGTGTGTGTGTGTGTGTGTGTGTGTGTGTGTGTGTGTGTGATCCATGGAGTTTTCAATGGAAAACAGCCTAAAGAAGCCACTTATTGCAGCAGATGTCTCATTCAGCTGCTAAGGAGTCTGCCATTTCTGAAACGTCAGGTCCAGCAGAGACTATTTACTCTTAACTCATGTCCTATTTAATTTTATTTGACATGAAGACTGAAGATGACTGAAGCCTGAGGCAAAGCTAGTGTTTCGACTTTGTGCACAGCAAAAGCAGTCTCTGTCTGTTCTACAATGACTT
Organism: Conus betulinus; assembly: GCA_016801955.1. Classification (NCBI taxonomy): domain Eukaryota; kingdom Metazoa; phylum Mollusca; class Gastropoda; order Neogastropoda; family Conidae; genus Conus; species Conus betulinus. Next base: position 624,806 of record JADBJO010000241.1, on the reverse strand, counting down.
TGTGCACAGCAAAAACAGAAAATTCTACAATGACTTCATGCACAGCAAAAACAGTCTGTTCTACAATGACTTCGTGCACAGCAAAAACAGAAAATTCTACAATGACTTCATGCACAGCAAAAACAGTCTGTTCTACACAATGACTTTGTGCACAGCAAAGGCAAGTCTGTTCTACAATGACTTTGTGCACAGCAAAAGCAATATGTTCTACAATGACTTTGTGCACAGCAAAGGTAGTATGCTCTACAGTGACTCTGTGCACAGCAAAAGCAGTCTGTTCTACAATGACTTTGTGCACAGCAAAGGTAGTATGCTCTACAGTGACTTTGTGCACAGCAAAGGTAGTTTGCTCTATAGTGACAGCCCCTTATCTATGGACCCATTTAAACTGTATCATAAAAATCAAGAGGTGTGTCTGCATTCTGCAATGTCTTTTATTCACAAAATTAAAGTATTCATCAATAACATTATTTTACAATGTTCTCTTCCAATCATTTTGGGGTTTTTTTTTTTTTCACAAAGAAAAACAGAACATCAGCAGAGCAGCAGAGAACAGGAATGTCTCCAAAATTCAGTTTCCTTTGACAAAGAATTTTGATAACATTATATCATCACACACACACACACACACACACACACACACACACACACACACACACACACACACACACTACTATGCACACACACAAGCACACACACACATACACACACAGTGACACACACACACACACACACACACACACACACACACACACACACACACACACACACACACGTACACACACATCTCTACTGGACCAGGACAGTACCTTGAAGTAGATCACACAGTTGCCACAGGCCTTTGGATTGACCATGCTGTGGTCACAATAAGCAAAGTTCTCATGGAGTTCTGGCCCTTCCATGGGAGCTGCAACAACATACCAACATCAACTCTGTGTGAACCTTTTCAGTAAGTCAGATTCTATTTTAAAGCATACTAACCAAAACTATTGTGTGAACGTTCGGAGTTGGCCCGATGCTATTCTACATTTATATTTTATAAAACACACACACACACACACACACACAAACCACCACCATATCCACTCCTACGACCACAACCACCACTACCCCACCCATCCATTTACCTCTCCCCGCCCCAACTTCCATCTTACACAATAATAAATGTTAAAATACTATGCCACCAAATGAACTTGATACACACTAAAATACTAAGCCTTAAGCTACTTTTCAGCCAGCAGAACATACAAACAAATAAACAATACACGTAAGTAAATAAAGGGAGGGGGAAAAAAAAGCAAGTACACTTAAAACTTGTCCATAGTCACCATGAAATTAACCTTTTTTCTTTCTTTTTTGACTTAACAACGATTTCAAAAGGCAGGGGCTGGGGATGAAGGGCAGGATTCCCATGGACAAAAAGCAAAAATTGTTAAAATTCCAGGGAGGTTCAATGGGCATGTTCCTTCCCCCCCGCAAAAATTCCGAAACCTGCTTTCAAAATGGTGCAATGTACACAGCAAATCTGAACGTTGGTTGTGCCTCATCCACTTTTTTTGTCCGATCCTAACAAATGCCATTTGTTCCTACTGCTTTTGTTAATCTCTTCCATGTTTACAGCATCTTGCTGTCTTCCGCGACATCAGAGGTGATCTTATTTTGCTTTCAAACAGGCTGACAAAATGGTGACTGCCCTCACTCACAAAGAAATTTTACACAGGATTTCTTACTGTCATCTACTGGCACGCAAGGGAAGTTATTAGCAACCCATTGACTTCTCTGTCCCTTTTTGCCTTTTCTCCTGAATTTTCATTATCACTATTTTCTTAATGAAATAGTTTTGCTAACAAAATTGTTCATTCGCTTACGACTTCCTTAAACTGGTAGATAAACCTACCAATAGATATCAGCACTTACCAGCCTCTTGTGTACATCCTTCCAAGCAATCTTTCCTGCCAGGGTAGTGAGCAAAGCTCTGAACGCACACACTGTAACAGTATCCTGGGAAAAGGGAGGCCCGTCAACAGGCAGATACTGAGTGGACGTATGTGGCTTACAAATATCCTTCCCAAGATTCCCAGGATTCAACTTCCACAGGAACTCCTACAATGAAGAAACAATGCACATGTGATCATTTCATTTCACCCTTACTCAGCAACCACATCATGTTGCAATAGCTCTGGTCAAATCGTATCATGCTTATGGCCCAGCCGACCACAAAAGCCAGATCAGGGCTTTACAACAGTTCTCCACAAAAGAAAGGAAGGGGGAGATCAAGGAGACAAAGAAAAGATTAAAAAGAAATGCGGGGGGAAAAGGAGGAAGAGAAAGAGACAAGTAAAAAGACAAAGAAATAAGTTAAAAAAAAAAAAGAAGAAGACAGGGAAAAAGGACATGACAGAAGAAAAAAAAAAACAGATAACAATATAAAAAAAAACAAAGAATTCCTATTCTGCACATTAGACCTATCATTTCATTTTCCCTATATTCTTGTATGACCATAAACCCCTATGAAAGAGATACATAGGTGACAACCAATTGAGATTGCTCATACATCTGCATTGGAAATCAATCTTTCAGGCCCATATAACCGCATCACCTTTTGCATACTAAGAAGATCTTTATATAGAGAGGTAACAAAAAATTCTGACAGGAATTTTCTCAAACTGTAAGCTGGAAACTGGTGTCAACATTTGAGTTCACCAGCAGACAATGCTGCTGACAGAATCGACCAACATGCATTTTAGCCTCTGATAAAATGTCACTGCCCAAACACTGTGTTAAGATCAGAGTTAATGTGAATTATGTATTTGTAATTTCCGTCAATTTGAGTCAGCTTCTCTTCACACCGAAAAATTACATTTGTTAAGGTTATAAGACTTAGTTGTGGAACATACAGAAATCTATGGCTGGCTGTACTGGTCAGAAGCCAAAAATTCAAACCTAATCGGCATCTGTGGAGATACCACCTCTGTTAATTGAAAAAAAATGACAAAAGTAGATCTGTAATTCACAACTCTGTGCTTTCCATCATACCGCACTGGATTTAAAGCTATCAAGGCAGAGTTACAGCCAGATAATAATTATCATGGTGAATCATTTAGCACCAGATGGCAAAAGCCACTTCAAATTCCATTACATTCTGCAGTATAGACTTTTCATTTGTCATTATGCAGAATGTGCATTTTTTTTAATAGCTGTAGAATGCACAGAAATAGATGGCTGGCTATGCTGGTATGAAGCCAAAGACTACAACATGGTCAACACCTATGGAGAAACCACTTTGATTTGAAAAACAAAAATGGACAAACAGTAGATCTAACTGACAATTTTCTGCTTTCCATCATATAGCCCTGGTTTTTAAACCTGTGTCATGGCAGACATACAGTCAGATGATACAGTCAATCATTTAGGTCTAGATGGCAACAGCCACATTAATTTCCATTACAACAGATAGAAATTCTGCATGTACGGAACATGCATTTCTTTATCTTTGAGTATACAGCACACAAAAAAGACATTATACAAGCAGTAAAATAAAAAAGATCCCTCAGAACATATTCCGACATTCTGAGACATTTCTGATTTAACTCTCAAAAACAATGACAACCAAAAACAAAACAAAACAAAAAAACCAAAGGCTTTCAGTCCTTGTCACATCACAAAGACAAACAAAAGGGGGAAAACAAAAGCAAAAAGGAAAGTGAAGAAGATGAAAAACACACATACACAAGCCACGGTGATGTAATGGTTAGTATCATGAGTTGCCAGCTAGGCTGTCTCAGGTTCAAGTCCCATCAAAGATGCATGTTTTTGAGAATATCTTCCCAAGCAGGACCCTGCCCAGATCTGTTATAAATGCATGACATGGGCTGGACTGGGATCCCACCACTGACTTTCATCGACTTAATGGCTGCGTCTCTGGAAGGGTCGCTGAAATTTAAAGACCAATACAGTGAGCACTTCACGAAAGAATGGATACAGCTCAGCCTTGTCGTTAGTCTCAGTCCAAACATGGTCGCCACAGTATCATTTTCATCATCATGACTGACCATCATTTGAGAGAAAAAAAAAAAGTCTCGAATTCTGTTGCTATTCATACCCTGTTCTACCAGTTATCTCAATTTGGACTTCCTCCTTGTATTCACATATGTGGCTGTTTGCAAAAAATAACCAGTGTTGCCATGTTCATCGGAACTGTTGTTAATCAGGTATGGTGGAATCCTCCACACCAGATTGTTTATTCACTTTGAATATTGGCTCCATAACTAAAAAAACAATTTGGAGGCTTGGTAGGTAGTGTCCTGTAAACACTGGGTGAAAACAGGTACCAATAAAAAAAAAAAACAACACCAAAGTGACTCGGTAGCAGTGCACTGCAGACTGCCTCACGGTGCCCTGATAGTAACGCTCCAACATGGACAGCTAGTGTCAGAGCTCCAACACGCTAGGATGGACATGTCTATGGGTCAGCTGGAACACATGACGTGGAGTTAAAGCCACCAACATGGCACAAATGTAAGATGAAAAAAATCAGGAATGCATGCATACAATCACGCACTTCTACCCACAATACCTCTGCCCCGTAAAACGAGTTCCTGTAAATGTGAAGTTCATTGAAAACACGAACAAAACAAACGAAAAAACAATGCTCCAAAGCCTCTGCACAGTTCATTATAACTCTTGAAGCCCTAATCCCAATATGTCAGCACACAGGCAGATTTACATCTACCTACAAGTATCTGTGCAGGGGGCTATCTTTTCGCCTGACCCAGCACTGTGCAGCTTTCAGATGAATGGGGTTTGTGTGCACCAGTCGCCATGGCGAAGTGGTTAGCGTTGCGGACTCCCAGCTGGGAGGTCATGGGTTCAAAGCCCATCAGAGTCATGTGGGTTTTTTCTGCCCCGACCGGCTCCTACCCAGAGTTGAGTTTGCTGCGGACACAGTTGTGAAGACTGGGACCACACAGTCGAGTTTCATCCACTTAATGGATGCGTTTCTGAGAGTGTTGCTCAAATTTCCTGACCAACACTGCAGGTGCCTGTATCTCTCGGGCCTGGTTGAGGCTGGGATATATTATGAAAGGAAGCGTAGAGTACAGCCCTGTCATGTAGTCTCAGACCGAAATGGAAATCCGCAGCATCATCTTAATCATCCTCATTCTCATCGACCAGCATCTAAAAAAATGTCTCAAATTCTGTAGCCCTTCATGCCCTGCTCTCATGGTGACTCAGTTTGATGTCCTCTCTCCATGTCTGTGGTCTTGGTTTGGTTCCGTCGAGGTCACCAGTATTGGCGAGTCCATGGGGCTGTCGTTGGACGGATGTGATGGCGCCTTCCGGAGGGAGAACTCACTCACGCCGGCTCTGCGCGACTAAGCAATTGTCGTCAGTACGGGGCTTAATAGGTGGTGTCCTGCATATGTTAGATCAGAACAGGCGCCACTGAACACCACCGAAGTGACTCGGCAGCAGTGCAGTGTCTTCTCCGGTGGGTTGCCGCTTGACGACTTGACATTTACTGCTCCCTGTGGACTGTCGGTGCCGGGGCTGCGGCAGGGCTGGGACCCGGGCTGTGGCTGTGGACAGGGTGTCGGAATGAGCAGCGTGTGTGCACTGCCTCTGAGGTGGCACAGTGGTTGGGGACAGCAAAAAAAAAAAAAAAAAAAAAAAAAAAAAACAAAAAAAAAGAAAAGAGGGTTTGTGTGCTCTCCATCACACCATCTTGCTGTCAACAGGTGCGGGGGGCTGCTGTCCTTAAAACTACACTAGGGGCTGTGTTTTCTTTCCTTCTAGAGCTTCCAGTTCCTACAAGGACTAACCTGAGACTGGAGCACTCACTTCATTACCTGTTCCTCTTACCTGGATGTGTGCTTCACATTCATACATCACACAGAAACACACTGTGAGCCACCACCACAGTCACGCATTCATACATCACACAGAAACACACTGTGAGCCACCACCACAGTCACGCATTCATACATCACACAGAAACACACTGTGAGCCATGACCACAGTCACGCATTCATACATCACACAGAAACACACTGTGAGCCACCACCACAGTCACGCATTCATACATCACACAGAAACACACTGTGAGCCACCACCACAGTCACGCATTCATACATCACACAGAAACACACTGTGAGCCACCACCACAGTCACGCATTCATACATCACACAGAAACACACTGTGAGCCACCACCACAGTCACGCATTCATACATCACACACCACCACAGTCACGCATTCATACATCACACAGAAACACACTGTGAGCCACCACCACAGTCACGCATTCATACATCACACAGAAACACACTGTGAGCCACCACCACAGTCACGCATTCATACATCACACAGAAACACACTGTGAGCCACCACCACAGTCACGCATTCATACATCACAGAGAAACACACTGTGAGCCACCACCACAGTCACGCATTCATACATCACACAGAAACACACTGTGAGCCACCACCACAGTCACGCATTCATACATCACACAGAAACACTGTGAGCCACGACCAGTCACGCATTCATACATCACACAGAAACACACTGTGAGCCATGACCACAGTCACGCATTCATACATCACACAGAAACACACTGTGAGCCACCACCACAGTCACGCATTCATACATCACACACAAACACACTGTGAGCCACCACCACAGTCAGCATTCATACATCACACAGAAACACACTGTGAGCCACCACCACAGTCACGCATTCATACATCACACAGAAACACACTGTGAGCCATGACCACAGTCACGCATTCATACATCACACAGAAACACACTGTGAGCCACCACAGTCACGCATTCATACATCACACAGAAACACACTGTGAGCCACCACCACAGTCACGCATTCATACATCACACAGAAACACACTGTGAGCCACCACCACAGTCACGCATTCATACATCACACAGAAACACACTGTGAGCCACCACCACAGTCACGCATTCATACATCACACAGAAACACACTGTGAGCCACCACCACAGTCACGCATTCATACATCACACAGAAACACACTGTGAGCCACCACCACAGTCACGCATTCATACATCACACAGAAACACACTGTGAGCCACCACCACAGTCACACATTCATACATCACACAGAACACATTGTGAGCCACCACCACAGTCACACATTCATACATCACACAGAAACACACTGTGAGCCACCACCACAGTCACACATCATACAACACACAGAAAAACACACTCTGAGCCACGACCACAGTCACACAGAGACTACGATGGTATGATCACAGAAGAAGTAGAGAGAGTGAATAAAAGCAAACAAAAAACAACAAAAAAATAATGAAATGAGATGGGGGGGGGGGGGGGGGGGTTATGACACAGAGCATGAAGAATAGGTGGGAGGAAAAAGGAGGGGTGGGGTGGGAGAAGTGGAGAGTTGGGGGCGGGAAGGGGACAGGGGAGGAGGTGTGTGTGTGTGTGTGTGTGTGTGTGTGTGTGTGTGTGTGTGTGTGTGTGTGTGCAGGGGGGGGGGGGGGGGGGGGGGGGCAAGAAGGGCAGGGGGACAATATTTCTATCCACTCACCTCTGCCTTTGTTGGGAAAGCTGCCACAAGTGTGGGGTCCAGAGCCGCCCGATCATCATCCAAGTTACGCACAAAGCCGTACTTCTTATAGAAGTCCCGGCTCTCCTCCAGCAGCAAGCTCTGGTTGTGAGCACTGACCAAGTCCACAGACATCTGCAGCTTCATGGGGTGGCTGCCGCTGGCCATCCAAACGTAGTGAGTTTCATCAAGGCCCTTGGGGGAGCGCACTGCCAAAAGCAGGGATGACTGGCTCTTGTTGGTCACGTTGAGTCCTTCAACTACACTGGGCCGCACTGAAACAGGTCACCACAATGTGTTCCCATTCATGACGTGACGCTTTTCCACTCGAATTCCATACGATCTGTCGTAACTAAAACTTGCTGTGCAGTGGCATTAGCAGTAGCGCCAGCAGCAGCGGATCTGTAACAGCAGCGTTTTATAGTTGCTGGTAGGAATACTGATAGAGGTGATAGGAGCAGCAGTGACAGCAGCAATATGTGATACTTGTACTATCACCAAGAGACCAAGGCAAAAAAAAAAAATCACTGAACAAGGTGTAAAGTTATGCTTACTTAATTTTCACCATATGTTGCCTAAAATTTAAGATTCAGTGACTCACACTTTGTGGGTCTCCAGGCAATCAATGCTTTTTGAGAAGGAATAAAGCCTTACCACACATCATGGGTGTCCAGGCAGGCATACTATAACTGGAGAATAAAACCTTACACAGTTTTGAGTCTTGTTTACTTTTTTGTTGCTGACAAAAATAAACAATTTTACGAACAGTTGCAGGGCTATGCTTTCTTGAAAAAGATCTAGTTGCAAAGTGAAACGACTGCAGGCGGAAATCTAAACAAATCTTAAATAAATGTCAGCGAACCGCCCAGAGAAACGTGGACAAACGAGTCACAAGACAAACCACAACGCGTTTCAACCTCTTAGGTCTTCTTCAGGTGCAACAAACATGAAACAAATAACGAAAATGCACTTAGCTTTGATCGCTTCTGTGTTCAGCGCAAGAAAGAAGGCGTTGAATGAAACGAGGCTGTTGGAAGGGAAATAATGTGCGAGTCAAAGTCGTAATGATGATAATATTACTGATAGGAATACTAATATGGTCAAAATATTATATATAAAAAAAAGAGACAAGATTACTACCAGTCTTGGTGTCAATAAGTAGGTATGGGAGAAAGGAGAGTGGTTAGAGGATTCTTAAACAGCAGGGTTGCCGCCGTGGCAACAATCCCGGAGGCTAAGGCGATGGTGAAGTGTGTGTGCGTGTGTGTGTGTGTGGTTGTTGTTAGTGTGTGTGTGTGTGTGTGTGTGTGTGGTATGTGTGTGTGTGGTTATCAACATTTCCACAACATATGCATAGGAAAGAGGAAGATGGAACAGAGAGTACATGTTGAAGAAATAGTGAATGAAAATAAAAATAAAAGAAACCAAATGAAGTGAGGGAAATGGAGTGGACAAGTATCTGAATAAACAATAGACTGATGTGAGAAATAGAGAGGGTGTGGTGAGAAGGGAAAGGAAGATAGCTATAAGTTATGTATAAGGTAAATAGTGGGATATATGGTAGTATGTGTGTGTAGTGGGAAGATATTGTGGGCTGAGACTGAAGTGATGGGTTGGTACATGTAACTTTGAGGTGTTGATGGTAAGAGGGTGGAGGGAAGAAGGGGATGGGTTTATATACTGACTGGGGGGGGGGGGGGGGGGGCAACATATTCACACCTATACACTCTCTCTCTCTCACATATGCATAGGAAAGAGGGAAGATGGAACAGAGTACATGTTGAAGAAATAGTGAATGAAAATAAAAATAAAAGAAAACCAAATGAAGACTTATCTCATTGCCAAACTGGGCACTGTCCATCCTCATGGCATCAACGTCCAAAAGTAGTATGTACCCATTCTACCTCTGCAGCTCCAGTCTAAAATATCCTCCACCTACACACACCCATACTACCCTACCTCCACTGTTTACCTCAGACATAGGTTGCAGCTATCATCTTTTCCCTTTTCCTACACTCTCCGAGTCTCACCATTTGCTACGTCAATCGACTTACTCCCCACTCCCCCTCCCTCTGCCCTAGTAATGATGTGTGTAGGGGTGTTGGTAGGTATGGCGGTTGCTGGGGGGGTGGAGGCGGGGGTAACCAATGAACAAGGCTGACATTACTAATGGAACACACACACACACACACACACACACACACACACACACACACACACACACACACACACATACACACACACACACATAATAAATAGAATGCTAGCTCCTTTATCGCTGGTCGCTCCCTCTCCTTTCCTGGCGCCTTTATTTCCGCTAGTGTTACTGCACTTACCACCGCTTTAAGGTGTTGATGGTAAGAGGGTATATTACTTAAAACCTTTATTACTTTTATCACTATCATCATATCATTACCTTTACTGTTCTCTTCATCAACATCATTACATCACTACGTTTAATTTACAACAACACTGATGTCATTGTTATTACCGTCAGTCATTTTCACCTTTATGCTTCTAAGCATTATGTCCTATTATCACTACTAATCCCATTGCCGGCCATAATTGTAGAATTAAAATAATGATAATACTTAGAAACAATACTTAATTTTTAGAGAGAGAGAGAGAGAGAGAGGGGGGGGAGGGGAGAGAGAGAGAGGGAGAGAGAGAGAGAGAGAGAGTATAGGTGTGAATATGTTGCCCCCCCCCCCCCCCCCCCAGTCAGTATATAAACCCATCCCCTTCTTCCCCCATCCACCCTCTTACCATCAACACCTTAAAGTTACATGTACCAACCCATCACTTCAGTCTCAGCCCACAATATCTTCCCACTACACACACATACTACCATATATCCCACTATTTACCTTATACATAACTTTATAGCTATCTTCCTTTCCCTTCTCACCACACCCTCTCTATTTCTCACATCAGTCTATTGTTTATTCAGATACTTGTCCACTCCATTTCCCTCACTTCATTTGGTTTTTTTTTTTTTTATTTTCATTCACTATTTCTTCAACATGTACTCCTGTTCCATCTTCCCTCTTTCCTATGCATATGTTGTGGAAATGTTGATAACCACACACACACATATCCACACACACACACACACACACACACACACACAACACACACACACACACACACACACACGCACACACACACTTCACCATCGCCTTAGCCTCCGGGATTGTTGCCACGGCAACCCTGCTGTTTAAGAATCCTCTAACCCCACTCTCCTTTCTCCCATACCTACTTATTGACACCAAGACTGGTAGTAATCTCTTGTCTCTTTTTTTTATATATATATTTTGACCATTATTAGTATTCCTATCAGTAATATTATCATCATTACGACTTTGACTCGCACATTATTTCCCTTCCAACAGCCTGACATTTATTTAAGATTTTCTTGAAAAAGTCGAAACATTTTGAAAAGGTGTAGCTTTAAAACCTATTCAGTTTCCAACTGAAATTTATGACCTTGAGTCATTTCATACTTACGAAGTATGGCCTAAGCTAACATAATAATGATACTAAACAGCCAAGCAAAGTTTAGGCATACATGTCTTACACAGTACACAAATCAGGAGGGAGGGAGAGAGCAGGGAAGAGGAAGAAGTGATCTGGGAAGAGGAAGAGATGTGATCTGGGTCTCTATAACCAAAAGTAATCCACTGCAAAGTGCTGACATGTGACAGCAATGTGGATCAGATCAATACATACTCAGGAACTATGTTTAAAGGAAAGAGGACAAAAGGGTTAATTGCCTATAGTGGCCAATCAACATTACAGCCCCAAAAATAAGCTGTCTCACCTTAGCATCAAGGGGTTCATTCAATTCTGTTTATGTTGACTACAGCCAAGCTGACTATTGAGGGAAAGGAGGGAAAGAAGGGATGGGGGGGAGGGATTGGGGGGGGGGGGGGGGCACAGGGTCACAGGTTAGGGGGGGGAGAAAGGAAGGGCAAATCAAGGCTGTTACCTCATTCAAGTCAATTCCTTGAACAGTTGCTTAATGGTTTTATGGTATGAGAAAAAAAAAATCACCTTAATTTTTTTCTTTTTTTTTTTCTTTTTAAAGATTAGCTTTTTTTTTCTCGAACACGTAAACACCGCTTAAAAATTTTTCTTCCATAAAACCTGAACTCCGATGAAAAATACACATATCTCTCATGAACTATAAAACCACAACCAGTGGAGCATCTCTGAACAAGGTTTTCATAGGAACCTGCTGTAAGTGTTTATGCCTGACCTCATGTAACAGGCCTGGTACGGCCCCTGACAGCTGGCTGAGCTACAAGCAGCATGTGTTTACAGTGAGTGATACATCAGATGAAAGGCACCATGAAGTTTCTCAACTTTCTAAAAGATCAAGTGGTTGGGAAAAATGAACAGGCCAGATGGTCTGTACGTCATCTGCAGCAAACGGATTCTTCTCAACAGCCATCAGTAGTAGATGGCAAAAGGAGAACGGGGGAAACTGGCTGAACTATAACCCTGTTCAGAAGCAGCAGGTAATGAAACAGTTGCAAAGCTCCCCCTTTTAAGACAAGAACATAGGAAAGGGAGGAGGGAGGGACAGGAAGGGAAATGGAGAGCAAAGGTAGCAGGAAACAACTCATCAGCAACTTCATGTGAGCATAGTATCATAAACAACAAAATAACATAATGATAAGAGGCATGGGGGCGGAGAGTGGATGGTGAGGATGGGGGTGGAGAGAGAGACATATAAGAACAAGATGAGGGTAAAGCCCAAACAAAAAAGTCACAGATTCATGGTCGACAAAATGCAATTTGTTTCCCTTTCAACACAAAAATGTAAACACCAAAGTACTTTACGAGTGATGGTGGCACAATAAAACAAAAAAAGAACATGGTTAACTCAAAATATTATAAACTTCACAAATATTTCCTATTCATCATGTTCATGAAACAAAGACGATGAAAAATACACAGAAAGTGAGACAGAGAAAGGAGAGAATTATACATAAACCAATAGACAGAGACAGAACTGATACACACACACACTAGACACAGGCACTCTTCATTTTAAGGAGAGAATTAGACATAAACAGACCGATAGACAAAGACAGAAACTGACACACACTGAGACACAGGCACCCTTCATTTTAATGACACAAGCATACACAGATCTCAGATGTGTTTGTGTTGCCAGGGACGTAGACACAAACCCTAGAATTAGTGAAACAGGGATGGGGTGTGAGAAGGAGGACAGGAGGGGCGCACACATTACTGGGATTTTCTCTCTGTGTGTGGAATGACATGTAAAACTCACACTGTCCTGTAACAGCATTCCAGAACATGGATAAATGCACAAGTGTCCATAGTAGAATGAACAGTGCTGAGTATGTGTGCATGTGTACTGGAGTGTATGTGTGAGTTAGTGAGTAAGTGAGTAAGAGTGTGTGTGTGTGTGTGTGTGTGTGTGTGTGTGTGAGAGAGAGAGAGAGAGAGAGTGTGTATGAGTATGAGTATGAGTGTAAGTGTGTGTATGTGTGTGTGTGTGTGTGTGTGTGTGTGTTTGTGTGTGTGTGTGTGTGTGTGTACATATGTGTGTGTATGTGTGCGCCTGTGTATGTGAGTATGTGTATGAGTGAGTGAGTGAGTGAGTGAGTGAGTGTGTGTGTGTGTGTGTGTGTGTGTGTGTGTGTGTGTGTGTGTGTGTGTGTGTACCTGTGTATGTGTGTATGTGTATGTGTGACAGAAAGAGTGAGAGTTGTGTGTGTGTGTGTGTCTGTGTGTTCAGGTGTGCATGACCCTGTGTTTGTGTGTCTGTGAGAGAGAGACAGAGACAGAGAGAGAGAGAGTGGTGTGTGTGTGTGTGTGTGTGTGTGTGTGTGTGTGTGTGTGTGTGTGTGTGTGTGTGTGTGTGTGCACGCGTGCGTGCGTACGTGCGTGTGTGTGTGTTCGGACATGCGTGCACCCGCATCTGTTTGCATGCCTTTGTATGTGCTTGCATGTGTCCTTACACTTAACAGCAGTGTTTTGCAAGCACTGTCTTCGCTATGTTTACTTAACATTCAGTTGTTCTCAATTGTGTCAGCTTTGCCTACTGATGAGCAAGAAGATGCAACACATATGTCCAAAGCTTTTCTTTCCATGTTTCAATAAATCAAAACAGTCAGCATGCACTTTCCCGTCTTTCAGGATAACTTCCTTTGTACCCAATGTTATACTTCCCTGCCTTTTTCTACCCACCCCCAAACACAATACTCACCCCAGTTCAACAGATTGAATGTTTTCGTGACGGTGACTTTCCCAAAGATGTTGCGGACTTTGATGCGAAAACTTATGTTGCTACTTATGATACCAAAGGAGGTGTAGTGGCCACAGCCAGAATAGTTCTTCAGCCTGATCACACAGACTTGGCACAGACCACTGCTCTGGGAATTGCACCGTTTGGCTTTCTTGTGGCACCTGGTATAATTTTCATCGGTCCTGTGAACAAACCAAACCTGTCTGTCAAAACATCTGCTTTCTACCTCTTCATCTTACATGATCAGGCAGCCAAACGCCAGCATATTGATCAAATTGTTGCTCTTTCCTGAATGAGTTTTTGGTATCGTAGGAAAGCAAAAAAAAAAAAAATAAATAAATAAATAAAATAACACAAGGATTCATACCATATGCCAGTGGCTTAAAAATGTCGAATTTGTGGAACACTTGAGTCCAAAAAAAACTGTGGGAATGTTTTCCTTCTTTGCTGTTGTTGTTGTTGTTGTTGACATTGTTTTTGTTTTGTTTTGTTTTGTTTTGTTTTATCTCAGAACCCCTGATTACAGGTTTAATTGTTTATAGACAGTAAATAATCTTGTAATCTGCACTGACTACGGAATGAAATACCTTTGTAAATTTCACTGGAGGGTGCTAGATAACACCATGCCCCTACATGTTTCTCAGTATAAATTCAAACAAGTGTTAAATACATCTTATGAATGACACTACACATAGCAGCCAGCCTTCTGATGTAAAAAATTTAGGAGATGAACAGAGAGGGCTTAAGATGAGGCTGTCTTCTACTCAACCCTGTTATTTAAAAAAACAACACAACAACAACAACACAACAACACAACAAACAAAAACCTCCTCCTCCCAAATCCCTCATATACAATCTACAAATTCTGGTGTTTTTTTCACTAGATTTGGGATTTCTGAAATGATTTCTTAAAATGAAAATTGCAGAAAAAAAAATTGAGAAGGTTGGCAGCTAAATAATGTGTATGCACAGAACATTTATGTGCTATTTTCCCGTTTACTAAAAACACAAGTTAAATCAGTTCAACGGAAAGAAATCCGTTGAATGTGTTCCATGACACCAAAGGCTGACATTTCCATATCTTGTCTTGCAGTCAGTTCATTTCAGCTGCCGCACATTTCCAGGTCACTAGTGACAACACTTACAACGGTGTGTGTGGGTTTAATACACAGCATTAATTTCAACTGATAAAGCACAGTGCTGCTGTCCAACTATCCAGCACTAATTGTGAGTTAGTCATGCTACCTTTGCTTCAGGCATCTTGGATTTGAGGGATAGACCTCAGTACTGACTGACATGCGGAATGAAACAAACAAACAAAAAAAAGCCCAGAAGAAATCCTGTTAAAATGTTTTGAAATATAAAGCACAATGAAAGACTGATATTCCCTTTTTATAAGAAAAACATTTTCACGATTTTGGTTACCAAACAAAACAAGGACATCTATTATTTGTGTGTATGTAACACATCTGACTTACTTTATCACAATCGTTTTTATCTAGGGAGAATGTGAGGATAAAAGAAGCGAAGCAAATAAATCATGAAATGTACACAACATGTTTTAACCTGCAGACCTTCTTCAAAAACAGTATTACATTAAAACTTTTCGGTCAATCTTTTTTCTCTCTCTCCCTCTTGCATTGGAGTCTAAAAAATTTGTATCATTTTCCTAGAAAACCAAAAACTGCTCAACTGAGCTACAACACACAACATGAATATGGTGTTTGTACTATACTGAAAGTGAAATTTCCATATTTCCGGACTTTGGATGGTTTGGGTTTTTTTTTCTGATTTTTCTCAAATTCCAACAAAGGCACCTTACATTTTTCATAGTGTTCTCTATACAGTCAGATCAGTTCTTGACCCAACTGTGTTCGCCATCTTGTACACATAGTCTGCAACCATGTGTCTTGTATTTCATACAGCCGAACTTTGATTATTTTTTTTCTCTAACAATCAAGGAGTGTGGCCTTGATTTCAAAGCACCATGTCGTCCAAGACTTGCAGAACAAAGTAGTATGAGCCCAGTTTGCAGCCATTCATTTAAATATCATACACTGCCCAAGACAGTCATTTAGGTTGTGCCATCCATTTCAATATCATACACGGCATGAGACAGTCACACAGCTTTCAGTTGTCCATTGAATTACAAACTGCATGAGACATTCTCTCAGCTTACAACAACACCATTTAGATAGTATATACATATTATATAATATACACTGAACGAGACAGTCACTCGGCTTAAAGCTATCCATTCAAATATTATATACTGCACATGACAGTCATCTAGCCTGCAGCGACTGGTTAAAATTTCACACACTGCACATATCAGCTTGCAACCGTCGATCCCAATATTTACACCCTGCACAAGACAGTCTTTCAGTCTGCAGCCATCCACCAAAATATCTAACATTGCACGAGGCAGTAAATCAGCTTGCAGCAATCCATTCCAATATTACACACTGTGACAGACAGTCACTCAATCTTGATATCAATTCTGGGTGTTTCAGAGTATAATCATGATCAGCAATGCATTCATTTGTTATAAATTCATATTTCTTACTAAACAATCAAACAAACAAAAAATATGAATATAGTGTTGGTGAGGTAAAGAAAACAAGTTCACTCACAAGTAGTGCCCATACTACAAGGCTTTTGTTAAATATATATTCTTCTTACTCAAAAACCATGTGGACATGATGTTGGTGGGCTGAAACAAAATACTTGTTCATGGTGATTATGCTACTGAATTAGGCTGGACAAAAAGAAGACAGACAGGCACAGAGAAGGAGCATTACAGAATATGAGAGAGAGAGACAGAAAGAGAGAGACAGAGACAGAAACAGACAGAAAGGAAAGAGAAATAGAGAGTAATAGGGAAAGACAACAGATCCCTGCTAACCATGCATATTCAACTGCACATGAGGTTCCTGGGGTATTCAGGTCACGACCAGTCTTCACGGGATCAAGGTTGAGGGCAATAGAACGTGTAGGCCAGTAAACCACACTGACATTCTTGGGTAACACAGGAGCTTCTGCAAACATACATGCGCACACACATGCGCACGCGCGCACACACACACACACACACACACACAGAGATCAGGATTGACCTTTGGAAAAAAAATTTTTCTTTCCCAATGGTTCTTTTTTTTTGTGTGTTAATAATGCAGTAGTGTTTTCCCTCTTCTCAATTACACCAAGAACAACACTCAGGATAATGAAAGCTTAGTAACAATGAGCGCACACACACACACACACACACACACACACACACACACACACACACACACACACACACACACACACACACAGTATACCTGAAAACAGACAGACGACATACAGACAAGAGTATGAAATGCACACTCTACAGATTCTAAAATGTTCATCCATTAAAATCAAACAGTAAAAATCCGAATTATTCATTCACACACACACACACACACACACACACACACACACACACACACACACACACACACACACACACAGTGACTGACTGGCTGAAACATTTACTGTCAGATTAAGATAGTGTAGTGCGGACATTTAAAAAACCTTAATAAATTAATGAGAAACAAAAGTTATACAAATAACATCTGAATGACATAAAAATCATACACGAAAATTAACAGGGAAACATTTAACATTTATAAGTAAAATCAGGAATTGTAACAATAAAACAAATTGCATCTTAACTGTACTGAAATTAAATCTTAACTGTACTGAAAATCAAATCTCTCTCTCTCTCTCTCTCTCTCTCTCTGAAACCATTTTTAAAAAAACCACACCCACACACAAAAACAACCCCCCACCCACACACACACACACACACACACACACACACACACACACACACACACACATACACACACACACACACACACATCTGGAATGTTTTCCAAAATGAAGTAAAACATCAAAACAACCAAGACCATTTTAATATTCAAAATATAAAAGATAACTTTACTTTGACTAAAAAAAATTACTTTCCTTAAAGTATAGATGCAAACTTGATGCTTTCAAAACAAAATATGTCAAAAATATAGTTTGCATTTGTGGATGCAAAATATTTTCCTAATCATATTCTTTCATGTCAAAGCTTGAAGATATCCATTCCAGTTTTATCGCAAAATAACTCACTCAGTATATTCAATTCACCAGCTTTGACTTATGACTTTTTTGTCTCTCTTTCTCGCATTCACACACACACCCCCCCCACACACACACACACAAACTGTGCCCCCCCCCCCCCCCCCCCCCCCTTTACACACACCCTCAAAACATATCCACACAAAAAAATGTACAGACGCATGCACAATATACACTCGCATATAAACAAAACCAAATTCTTCCCCCTCACCCTCCTCTCTTTCTTGCGGGGGCACAGCCTATGCAAAAGTTTCATAAATGGAATAATGTGACCTAGTACACATGAGAGTTGGACAGCTATGTTACGTAATAAATTCTTTGCTCTACAAATACATCAGACCACTAAACCAAAAAGAAACAAACATACAAACACAAACAAGAACAAAAAATTCCGTTAGAAAAATCTGCCAAGTGGTTGAGACTTTATCAGATTCACAGCTAAACTGGCTAGACTCCACCCATTTTCTGGGTTGGGACAAAAAAAACACTATGCAATGTTAAAGGCAGATTTTTTGATAAAATGTTATATCATGTAGACATTCAAAATATGCTTTTGTTATGGAACATTCAAGTAAAAAATGGGATACATTACGTTTTTTGACCACAGACACACATAAAGGAGATGGTTTTAAAAACCTGCCTAGCCCAACCATCCACCCGTATTCTGTGTAATAAATTTTGATTTGGAATAAAACCTGGCGGACTCATACAGTGACTGCTGGGGGAGGGGGGGGGGGGGGGGGGGGGGCCAGAAAGATCCCATCTGTTCTTCTGAATGGCCACTTCAAGGTACTGTGTTCTTCTCTGGTCCACCCCCCCCCCCCCCACACACACACACAAACAAATGCACACGCACACACACACACACACACACACACACACATACACACACACACACACACACACACACACACACACACACACACACACTCGCAACCACCACACTTACACAAAGAGAGAGAAAAATGTTAAGCATATCTGAACTGAGTCCAGCACCCAACAATTTACCTCCGACTCTGATGTTACGTTTATCCGAATGGTTAGCCACTTCATCAGTGCAGGCATACTGGCCCTCCATGTCGGCGCTCACATTCCTAAACTCCACAGTCAGGTTGCATTTGCTGGAATTGTCGATCACCACTAGCTTGTCCCCGAGGTCAAGTTCCTCGTCATCTACTGGGTGCACAGTCAGGCGGTGCTGCTGTTCTTTTCAGCACAATAGTCTCTGCCCTCACTGCTCACTCTGTACCGACACAGCATCTGCATACTCGTTCCCACGTACATGTAAGGATTCCGATCGATCATGCGTGGCTTAGATTGCTCCTTATGCACCGACGTGCTCAGTACCACAAACTCCACTGTAAAAACAATTAGAGCAATTAATGGCACAACGCAGAGTTCATCATCATCTGTGGAGAAATGAAAGAAAAGAAAAGAACGAAAGAACGACAATAATTGATACTGGTATATCCATATGGTTTTTAAACACATACGTTTTATCAGCTGTCATCAGAAATATTGTGCATTGCAGTGGTGATAGTGTACATACATACGATAAGCGCTATGCTTAATCACTCATATTTCAGTTCTTAGCATGAGTGCTGTTCATTCTTGTGTTGTTTTTATTCATCATTAATATGGTGCACTGCAGTGATGACAATGTCTATGCAATTTGACATGTACTATGCTTAATCATCCACATTCCAATTCCTAATATGTGTACTGTTGATTTGTATGATTTTACATTGCTCTGTCCAGTGCTCCATTAACCCAAAATGACACCATTTCTGCTATGAGAAAATAAATTTATTCTTATAGTTAAGAGAATAAATAACAATATAAAATCAAAAACGCATGATATAGAGACAGACAGATAGAGACAAAGAAAGACAGACCTACGAAGAGTTAGAGGAATAAATGGGGGAAAAAAAAATCCAGCCATTTTCTCTCTTAGAAAAGAAGCTTCTCATTCCTACATGTATGTCCTTTCTTTGTGCTGGACGTTAGCAGCAACAACAGAGGAAACAAGTGAAACACAAATCAGCATTCAATCACAACTGGATGGCAGCTGGCACACTATATGACTTAATGAAGATTCGAGCAGGTTCAGTTTCCGATGGCCTCAATGTTAATGACATTAAATCCAACATGACGGGAGAATCAAAAGAAAGAGAGATGTGAGGTCACGAAGATGTAAAGAACGTTAAACAATCCATGACTCTTGTTCCATATCTAATAGAACCTGTCAATAACTGCTTCAAAACATCATTAAAGATTGGATCTTTGACCACTTGGCTGAATCTGTTGATCATGACATAGGCATCTCCATGTTCCAGTACAATGTATCTGGCAAACCAACTTGTCACCAATGGCAACTGTTGGAGAGTTGCTAACAAACAGCCTGCAATGTATTGTCCTCTAACAGTATGTCCACAGCAAGAAACTTGAATTACTGCCCCTTTCCATACCTGCATGACATGGCATTGTGTTAGCTGGTGTTGACCAGTTGGGGCAACTACTTCACACTGGAGTTCTTTGTGACACAGAGTTTATTATCAAACTTTCTCATGGTAGCAAAGCCTTGGCTAACCTGGCTGAAGCTGAAGCTAAAAAAACAGGATCAGATTAAGAATCTGATGATGACAACAGATAACCATATAGATTAACAGTCGAATTAAGACGGGAACTGGCAAAGAGGGATTAGTTTCTTTGCTGGCATCCTAGTTGCAGATAGCATGCCCATCCCACACTGGACAACGGCTACTGATTGCCCTGCTAAGGATGGAAAATGACCAAATCAAATTTGAACTCTGCTAACAAAATCCATACATGTATCATCTCATAGTGGATATCATACATTACTCTTAAATTAAGTAAACTCATGAACATTGCCCTGCAACAGACATAGACATACTTTCACATGTAAATGTATCACTTTTACAGATATTGTGACGTACACAATTTCCCAGTCACCACCATACTTTTCGAGCAGCGTTAGCACAACGCAGATCTCCTTGACCCTCCTTGGTTCTCGACACCTGACCTTCATTGTACCAACCCTGTAACTTGCTTTCCATTCACTGCACACAGCTGGTCCTCCCCTCACTGAACACCAAGTAAGGTGCAGGGTTGGTATAAAGTTGGGTGGGACTACATCTAGGGATCAGCTGCATGCATGTGCCGTTAAGATTTGAAACTACTTGTTGCTGTGTTTCACCAAATCACTTAGCAGATAATTGGCAGCAAAAATCTGGGAAAGAAGATGAAGGCAATGTTAATACATATTCTTTAAGTATATTGTCAGGCAGTCACATGGACAGTCTGTTGCTTTTTTTTTTTTTTTTTTGATAATGCAGACAAATATCTTTTCTCCTTGACATCACCTCAGTGCTGCTTCTTGGTGCTAGTCACTGACTGGAACTGTTTCCTGACACTTTTTACCTCCGAGTATTTACATCGATTTGATTTTGACAATTCGTTCCTGTTGTCACTGGATAAATGGTGGGGAAGTGCTCTGGATGCCTCTGTTCAACCAGACAACAGCAGTGATACACACGGCAAATAACTCACCCAGTTTCTGCATGTGTATTCTAGAAAGCACGCTTGCAAGCTATTGCAGAAGCAAAGTCTTTAAAATGATGCAGGGCATTGTTATTACATGAACCTTTGAAATCATGCTAGCGTTGATCAAGCAAGAAAGAAATGTGACTGATAAGAAATGAGAATAATCCAGACAGCATGTTAGTTGGTCATTGTCTATGTGATTGTCATTCCTAATCAGTCATGTTTTATTCTGGAATGTTAAGCACCAGTTTGATTTCAAAGGTCCATTCCACAAAAAAAGTTTTACTTTCAACATTTCTCTTGCTTGCCAACATGTTTTGTTGAACATTTTCAAATAGCCTTTTCATCACCATCCAACTAGCAAAAGTTTGCAGCCCAGTGCAAAACAAGACAGGTCCATCCCTGGCTGCCGGGCAACACAACTGTGCATGGTCTGGGGTCTTTTTAAAGAGAGTGATATAAACACACACAATGACAGTTTTTCATAATATCAAAAGAATTCTTTTTTTACAAAATGTACCTGACTCTATCATCATAAGTTATCCCTTCCTCCTCCCCACTTCATGCTCTTTCAAGAAAAGTCTTTCAAAGCTGGTCTACTTTGAGAACAGTTCATGATCACACTTACAACACAGTTCACTCCCCTGGAAGTGCAGGATGATTGGTCTGGCAAGTCTGTTCCTTCGTTCTGCCTACCTACCACCCATACCCTGATATGTGTTACAGCACTTAGTGAATAAGCAAAAACAAACACCATTTCTTATTTTATGAAACAAGAGATGAAGCGATCTCTACACAATTCTTTGGTGAAAGGCACAATATCAGATTTTTTTGTGAGTTTTGCTTGCATGTCTTTTAATTTCAAAATAAAATCTACCATCAGGTACAATTATGTTGTTGGAGTTGTTATTTTCCTGCATCGGCATTGGACCTATACCATGCAGTACATGAAATACATTTGTTCATCAAATACATTATACTAACAATGAAAAAATGCCCAAATCTATTACAGTCTGTGTAATCAAACAATAGACAGTCCTCTAGTTTTCTACATCAGCATTAACAGCAGCAGTAACGGCTGATTTCCTTTTGATTTTGAAAATAAATAATAAATTTTTGTGTGCCAGACAAACAATGTTTACAACAAAACGAATAAAACATCCACACAGTTATAGTTTTTTGTTTTGTTTTGTTTTGCAGATGTTGGAAAGCAATTAAGACAGCAGTAATAAAACAAACTACTGCAGTCAGTCCAGTCAGTTATGCCCGTCACTCCTCCCGAAGCATAGGCCGCTGACAACAGTCCGCCACAGTCCTCGGTCGTGGGCTGCCCTCTCTAGTTTTCCATGTGTGTCCCATCTTCTTGCTGTCTGCCTCAAGGTCCCATCACCAGGTGTTTTTGGCTTGGCTGTCCTCTTTTCCGTTTTCCCTGGGGGTTCCATGATAACGCCTGTCTGGTGATGTTACTGGCTGGCTTCCTCAGGGTGTGCCCAATCCATCCCCATCTTCTGCGGCGCCGGATCTCATCTTCGGTTGGCAGTTGGTTGGTTCGTTCGCTGCCACATGTCTGAGTTGCTGATGGTGTTGGGCCAGTGGATCTGGAGGATTCTTCTCAGGCAGCTGTTGATGAAAGTCTGCACTTTCCTGGTGGTGGTCTTTGTTGTCCTCCATGTCTCGGCTCCATACAGTAGCACTGACTTGACACTGGGAGATGAATGTCATCCAGTGCTATGCTCCAACCAATGACAGCAATGAAGAAGCAAAAGACCCACTTCAACAACAGACTGCAGGACATCATAACCAAGTACTCAGAGAGAGACGTCAACATCCTCATGGGCGATTTCAATGCCAAAATCGGACAAACTATTGCACTTCAGAGAAAAAAAAAAATCTCCCTCCCCCTTCCCTCATGCTGCTAAGAGCAAAAATCAGAACATACTGAAAAATGGGTTTTCAGAGGAAGAAAATGAAGAATTGCAAGGTACACTAACAAAAATACACAGCGTACAAAACTACAGTACTTTCTGTTTTAAGCGTGCACACACACACACACACACACACACACACACACACACACACACACACACACACACATGCACCTCTGTCAATGCCCAATAACCACACTTCCAGGAACATCAACAACAACAGTGGTCCATCACCACAGACTTTAGCACTTATATATAATAGCAGACAAAAATAACTTACTTTCCTGGGGCTTGGCAGTATGAAGCAGGGGCAGATAGACCAGCAGGACCAGCAAGATCATTTCCACATGGATGCTGAGCGATGTGGACCCCTGCCATCCACTATGCGTTGCTAGCCTCCCCATCTTTCTTCCTGTTTTCCTCCCCTTCACTTTCCACCTGCGACCTGAACACGTAAGTCTTCTCCATTGCAGGAATGAAGGAACATGAAAAACAAAAAAAGCACATAAATGACACCAATGTCAAACAGTACAATGAAAACAAACTAATGAAAAGAGGGAAATTTTTAATTAGAAGTTACAGTGTGAGGAAATTCTGTTTAAAAAACAAACAAACAAAAAAACCATGATCATCACAGTCACTAACATACTCAATGAATATGTACACACACACACACACACACACACACACACACACACACACACACACACACACACGCACACACATGCACACATGACAGAGCGGGGAGGGGGAGGATTGGAGGGAGAGAAGAAGAAGAAGAAGAAGAAGAAGAAGAAGAAGAAAAGAATTTTACTCTGCCACACGTTTCCAATGTCCATAAACAACAGTACACGATCAAACAATCTCTCACAATAACGACTGCCATTTCTATTCACACAATACAACAATGGAATCCCATCAAAGAGGCGCTGAAAACTTTCAGCATTCTGTTTCCAATATGTTCAGACAGAAAACCTGCCAGCTTTTTTTTTTTTTTTTTTTAAAGTATGCCCCAGACAAACACGTCAGACATGACATTCCTGTATTTTACTACACAAGACACTGCAGGCTGACAAGAGGAGTGGGTCCACCTGACTTACAACCACATGACTGACTTGACTGCTGTACCTGCAGTCCCTTTATACCTGAGGCTATTGTACTGCCTGCCTGGTGCCAGACCACACTCGTATCATTCTTTCAAAACACTGCCAATCCCACAGCTACAAAACATGTTTGTAATTTATCCCTGACTTGGCAACAGGTCATGACAGACAGACTCAAAGGCTCCTCGGAACAGGCGTTGTCGGAACAGGTAGAGGTTGAAACACCTTTCCAAAAAAAAAACCCCCAAAACATACTTGTCACCTCACTTTTTCTTGAGAAACACACAATTTTTTTTTTTTTTTTTATCACCATTCTCTTTTAAATTCTACTTGCAGGTAGTGTCTGGGGACAAAAACAAAAAGAAACAGAACAGCATGTGAGACAAACACAAAGAAATTGAATATGATTATGAGAATACATAAGAATCTTAGAATTGAGACAAAACTATGGTATGATGTCAGTGAGGCTGAAAGTCTACACTTTTTCAGATTTACTACAGCCCCCCAGATCTTGCAAACTACAGCCAGTTTGATATCACACACACACACACACACACACACACACACACACACACACACACACACACACTACAGTACACGACACTACAGTCATAGTAATAATAATAATAACTATGATGATGTGATAATAATAGAAATGATTCTAGCAATAGTAATAACAGTAATGATAATAATAATGATATATTAATAACAACAACAATAAAAAGCAACGAAAAGAAAACAACAAAGCAAATAACGCCACAAAGGCAAAAGACAGTACAGAAGTCTACTGAATCTACCAACCACGTCTTTAGATGACAACAGAAAAGCTGTCATGTTACCCCACTTGTAAAAACAGGTCAAAGTATGATCACTCCCAAGAACAAAGGCAAGGTGAAATTGACAAAACCTTCTCACAGCAACAAAAATAAGTGAACAGCAGGTAAAAAGCAACAAAAATAAAAACAAAAAAAAAAAAAAAAAACCCTAAAAAGAAAAATCTAGTTGCAAAGTGAAACGACTGCAGGCGGAAATCTAAACAAATCTTAAATAAATGTCAGCGAACCGCCCAGAAAACGTGGACAAACGAGTCACAAGACAAACCACAATGCGTTTCGACCTCTTAGGTCTTCTTCAGGTGCAACAAAAATGAAACAAATAACGAAAATGCACTTAGCTTTGATCACTTCTGTGTTCAGTGCAAGAAAGAAGGCGTTGAATGCTTCTTTCTTGCGCTGAACACAGAAGCGATCAAAGCTAAGTGCATTTTCATTATTTGTTTCATTTTTGTTGCACCTGAAGAAGACCTATGAGGTCGAAAACGCGTTGTGGTTTGTCTTGTGACTTGTTTGGTCCCACGTTTCTCTGGGCGGTTCGCTAACATTTATTGAAGATTTGTAAAAAAGGAAAAAGTTATTGTTATTGCTCCTGCTTTCATGTTGTCTTTAGATGACAACAGAAAAGCTGGCAACAGTGGCATGTCACCACTTGTAAAAACAGGTCAAAGTATGATCACTTCCAAGAACAAAGGCAAGGTGAAATTGACAAAACCTTCTCACAGCAACAAAAATAAAAATGAACAACACATAAAACATACAAAAACCCCAACAAACAAGAAAAAAATTATTGTTATCGCTCCTGTTCGTGTTGTTGCTTAGTTTTGTTTAGTTTCTCTGTTTGTAAGGCAGTCACAAAGACAGAAAAATAATGAGCACAGCATTTCAAGAACCGGGGGTTTTAACTTTATACTGAAAGAAACATCTAGCATCCTCATGATGGGCAAATATGGGATGTCTGGCCTGCTTTGTTCCTTGACTAACAGACAAGTCCACCTGCCTTTCAAAGGAAGAAAAGTTTAAAACAAGGGCAGCAGATTCCTCTGAAAGTTAACACAAAGTGGAGTTATTCTCTCTCCTGTCTGCACACACTGATCAGCTTTCCAGAAAAATGGGGTCAAAGGGTTGAGAGAGAGAGAGAGAGAGAGGGGGGGGGGGAGGGAGGGAGGAGAGAAACAGAGACAGAGGGACAGAGAGGGAGGGAGGGAGGGAGAGAGAGAGGGGGAGAGATGGATGGAGAAAGAGAGAGAGAGGGAGGGAGACATGGAGGGAGAAAGAGAGAGAGAAAGAGAGAGAGAGAAAGAAAGAGAGCAAGAAAAGGGAGAGAGAGAGAGAAAGAGAGAGGGAGAGAGATAGAGACTCAACCCAACTCAACTCAAACAGGTTAATTGCAAAGGCAACCGACCTATCTGCAATGAGGTCAAGAACAAAAGTAGAACACACACGCGCTC
This sequence comes from Conus betulinus, assembly GCA_016801955.1. NCBI lineage: Eukaryota > Metazoa > Mollusca > Gastropoda > Neogastropoda > Conidae > Conus > Conus betulinus. Next base: position 597,885 of record JADBJO010000241.1, on the reverse strand, counting down.
GGTGTATATACTGAAAATAATGAAAGAAAATATTAAAAATGTTCTTCCTGAAATTACTCTGGCATTTGTGTGTAACTGATAAAAGTTCCTCTCTTCGTTTTAGTGCTTTAAAAAATGAACATAGCTACAGAGTGAGTTACAATTCTCTTTTCATTTTGCAAGAAAAGAAGCAATGACACTTGATGAACATTTCTAGTATGAGGAAAAAATATTATTTCTCTTAAATCTTTATAGGATGGCCAAACAATCATAAAATGTATTTTGTCCTCAATTTGATTACAGAATGGACAGTTTTTGTAGTCTTTATCTTTGATTGATGGACATTCAAATCACTAATACCAAGTCGAAATTTCACGAACACTTTGTGAAATTTAGGAGTCGTAATATCAGTTAAATATTTCTCAGGCTGCCATAAGGATTTGAAGGAACGATATGTTGACTATCTGTCACTATTAAGTATTTTGCTATCCCAATTTTGTCTATAACAGTCAATGATGCGTTGTTTAAGGTCACGTAAAAACAGTTTTTCATAATTCACTCCACCATTTTACCAAACAAAAAAAAGCCGTAAGTATCCAAATAATGTTATACTGAAGATACCCAATTTGTTTGTACACTCTGATTTCTAGTACACTGAGAGAGAGATAGAGAGAGAGAGAGAGAGAGAGAGAGAGAGAGAGAGAGAGAGAGAGAAAGAGAGAGAGAGAGAGAAACTCGAAATCTTTGATGAGGGTGAATAGATAAGCTGGAAGCTTTTTTTTTCACACTATGCCCTCAAAAAAAATAACAATAAACAAAAAGGAACAATTACATCAATAGACAAAATTAAACACAGCAATAAGAAAAAAACTTCATTTTTTTTTTTTATAACAGAAAATAGTAAGCAATCTCACTATAACGTATTACACACACACACACACACACACACACACACACACACACACACACACACACACACACACATATCAGATCAGAGCACATGTCTACGGCTCATACAGGCACATAGGTAACCCAACACAGATTTACACTGATGCGCTTTTAGAAACATTTACTCATCTCTCGCTAACTCTTCCTTTCACTGAGCAAACACGCATACAAACAACACACATGTATTCAGTGAATGTTCACACTTATATATTATTTACCCTGCTCCTGCAAGTGTGTGATTGTCGAGCCCTTACACTGCCATCTGTCTACATGAATGCACAACTGACTGTATGAAGACTCTCTCACCATTCCAGCCATTGCCAATGCCTACCGAAAGCTGAGAATGCTAATGGCTTGCATGTGAATACTGGACCACATGATCTACTCTTGTCAACATATCAGATGCTTCTTGGACAACAGTGAGAGAGTTTCTCTGTGTCCTGGGTGATGCTGCAAGACTCTGTATCTCTTCCACTTGCTTGATACTAGCATGTGTAAGGATGTGTGGAGCCTGGTGACATGGTCTTAAACCCAGATGGCGCAACAGAACATGATCATCATCCTTGTCCTGCCCAGTACTGTGCCAAATCAGAACAGGTATAAAGTTCTCTAATACATAATATGTGACACAGCAGTAGTGCGTCGCAGAATGCGCCTTAGTGAATGGCCTGGTATTCAGGATTCCCTGTCCACAGCCGCCACAGGAACTGGCACAGGATGAGCCACAGAGTACAAGAGTGGCTGTATGTTAGTAACCGAGGTGAGCAGAGAGTGTTTAACACTGCCAGGAAAGGCCAAAAAGGGTCAAGAAGCTGAAACAATTTTTCTTTAGATTGACAAACACAGTATTTTCAATAATCAAAATCCAACACCAATTTTTTTTTTTTTTTTCACAAATCCTGTAACTTCAAGATTCCAGCCAAACCACACTTTATGATTCCTAGCAATACCTGTCTCCTCACAAGCACAAAATCGATCTTTCATCTTCTAACTCTAGGCACCTCTTATAGCCCTTGAGTTCCTAAAAATACAATCAACATACTGTGATGAAATCAAACCCTACAGAAGACTGTTTTTTTTTTTTTTTTTTTCAGAAATGTGACTGGACAATTATGTTTGGTAAAGTTCACTGGCATTACTGCCAGTAATATCATCAGACTACACCTTTGTAGAAGTTCTATGTTTTAACACATTTTTTGATTCTATAACGAAAATAGATTTTGTTTTAAGAAACTGTGATCATAAAATCAGTTGAACAGACTTCAACAGAAGAACCAATTCATCAAAAAAGAAAAGGGAAGGGGGCAGGGGGGTGGGGGGGGGGGGGGGGGGGGGACAGCTGAGAGACAACAGCACACTAAAGTAATAAGAAACAGAACCTTTATGAAGAGGCACCAATAAGCCACAAAGGTGTGATGCTCATAGACACACATGCTGTCAAACATTTTAAATGGTAGTATTTGGAATACACACTGTCAGCTGCCATAAAGTTGTGACCCAAAATACAAACTATCTACATATTGTCAGCCTATATATATATATAAAGTTTTATCACTTATTTTCACACTTGCAAAAGTGCTATCCTACAGTAAAGCTGTGATGCTCACAAACAAACTGACAACCACTGTAAAGGTGTGATACTTACAACCAAACTATCCAAACTGTGGCCACAGCCTCAACCGACAGAAATAGCACGAGGTCATTCCAGCAGACTGAGCGTGGAAAACTTTGTCCTGCATAGTCTGAAAACAAAAAGTAGCTCTGTTCACAGTCACGGATTTAATGAATCGACACTTCCAGCGTAGCTTATGTAACATCAATACTGCACAGATTCACATCAAATCAGGAAAACATGTTCATGTCTACATTTCTTTAGAAACAGGAGACAATTTAAAAAAGGATGATTGAAAAAAAGAAAACAGAACACACTATACATTAAAAAAAAAAAATAAAGAGTGGCAGAAAAATAACACCAGTGATCACACTATCATTTTTTACTTTAAAAACTGAAACAGCAGACTTGATAAAAACTGAAACAGCAGACTTCATAAAGGCAACAAGATCAACAAACTGGTATCCTGGTCATAGCAGTCAGTAACAGTCGACTGCTGCCAATGCAAAGGTCCACTTTCCAGCTACCAACATCCTGTTGAACAAAAACTGATTCAGTATTCAGTACCACTTGCCAGCCAGCATTTTTGTTTGTATTTCATTTGGGAAAAAAAAAGTCACACACACACACACACACACACACACACACACACACACACACACACACACACACACACAATGCATACATATATACAAACATAATGATACGTATGCACAGGTTATAAATCAGTTTATCTATATCTGCACTATTCTCTGTAGACTGCAACAGTCAGTTACACATGCTTGGAACTGAAAGTAAAGTAGTTGTGTAAACATTTTATAAGTGTATTTCTTAAAGGCAAAATACAAATGAACACACAAAACCATGTGCAAGTAGATTTCATTTAAACAATATGAAACAGATAAGTGAATTTTTGAAAAATATGTCTTCTTCAGATGTCTTAAGGAAGCCTCTGGAAAACAAACAAAACAATACTTCCCAAAACACAGCCAGCATAAGAATGACATACAACCTGATTGTATGGAAGAATATTTCTTATCTGATAAAAATTCAGAGACACATAAAAAAATAAAAAGAAGTCAGTGGCCTGTGGCATGAACTCATTAAATGAATCATAAACAGGTAAATTTCTATTGCATATGTCTAAATTTTATCATTATTTGCTTGTAACACTGCATCGTCTGTTTGAATCACAAACATACATGTTTTTCAAAACCCAGAACTGAAACTCCATGCAAAGGTGGTTACAATGTGTGCGTGTGTGTGTGATGCACCCGCTCGCGCGCGCACGCACGCACACACACACACACACACACACACCTTTGTGTCTCTGAATGAGTAAGACTAAAAACATATGCGCATTTGTGTGTGTATGTGTGCCTGTACATGTCTACTTCTGTGTGTGTGTGTATGTGTGCCTGTACATGTCTACCTGTGTGTGTGTGTGTGTGTGTGTGTGTGTGTGTGTGTGTGTGTGCGCGCGCGCGCGCGAGAATGTGTGTGTGTGTGTGTGTGTGTGTGTGTGTGTGTGTGTGTGTGTGTGTGTGTGCTGCTTTTTCCTCATTTTGCAATGCAATGTTAATGGTGACAGCTTGTCTTATGTTTGACTAGACTTACGTTTGACTTATGTTTGATGAACGGGGTGACACGCACTTAAGTCTTCAAGATCGACGTACTTTCGTTTTCCACTCTGTCAGTTCCTTCCGCCCCCTAAGCAAGATGGTGTAAACTAAAACTGGTTAACCGTGGATCAGTGAACTATGTGAAACCTGGGCGAGTCTCGGAGACACCGATATTGGACGAACGACGACCATCTGAATAATTGTCATAGCTTCCTGAGAAATCGAGGGAAATCCTGCACGTCCATATCATGATCAGCTGATACCCGTTTCTGAAAAAAACGACGACGGACTTGCCTTGAACTCAGCATGAGTGTTACTGGCTAGTCATCCATAGGCTACTGCGTCACGGCTTTTCGTTCCTGAAGTAACAAATTCGTCTGTGTGTCTATTGAAATTTACAGGAGAACAAACACATTTCCCACTCTATCCTGTCCAAAGTATTGTCATTACGTCATGTTTCCAGTCTGTGTCGTTTTGCTCACAAAATTACGGGCTCGTACTAACTCTGTCCATGTTTCTCCGGAAATCAAATCCCGAACTTCGCCACCTCCTTCGAATGTTGTGGTTCCGTCTCCTGCACTGAAAGTGCTCCTCTCATTTTTATCCCCCGGGTAAATATGATAAGACCTTACTGCGAAATGCATGCATCTGCCTCCAAAAAGCAAATGGCTCATGTCGTAAAAAAAAAAAAAAAAAAAAAAAAAAAAAAAAAACAAGAAGAGAGGAGGAAGAAAAAAGAAAGAGAATATCACATTCCTGTGGATGTTTTGAAATAATTTGACGAGTTGAGTTTCGAATCAAACTCTCGCTAACTTTTACTCCAAGCTGCCAGCTAGGCCCTAAAGCTCAGTGCGTTGACTTACTTAGTAGCCACGGCGTCACATGCTGAGTGTCCTTCTTTGTGCATTGTGGGCCACGTTTTATTTTTTCTGGCGTTCAAGTTTGGTGAACAAACACAGCTGTGTTAAGTTTCTGATTTGTAAACAACGTTCTTGACACAAAAGTCAATTGAAATGATCACGGAACAAGTCCATGTGATGCAAGATTCAAGCAATCCACAACTGATCGAGACCAACCATGCGCCAAGAGTCCTGAAAACTGGATGCGCCACTCGGCACTTTAATGAACACCAGTACGCCATGGAGTCCAGCTGCAGAAACTACCGAAAACACTCCTTCTTCCCCCGCAGCACCAAGGAGTTCAATAAGCTCCCACCTGGGGCAATTCAATCAGCCTCGATCGGTGGTGGACTTTCAGTCCTACCTCTGATTCCCCCCCCCCCCCCCCCCCCCCCCCCCCCCCCTATATTCCTCACCCCCCCCCCCCCCCCCACCCCATCTCCCCCACCCATCCCCCCCACCCCCTCCACTCCATGCCTAGAGTACAAACACTCCCTACCACACTCCAAAGTAGGGCCTACAAAGCATGATTAGAGATCTGAAACAGTGAGTGTGGTGGCCCCCACTTTCCCCTGCCCACTGTCCATGTAGTTGAGTTAGTAGTGAGCACGGACTGCATAAGTTGACCCACAACTCCCACAGCAAACTGAAACCCCTTTGTAGATGCCAGAATCTTCAGCTTGATGAAGGCGGGGCGATAATGAAAAAGAAGATCTATCTGGAGGCAAGTTTCAGATGATTTGCAGTGGAAAGGGAACGCCAAGATGATTGTTTTTGTTTTATGTTTGCCTCATGCTAACAATGTATAATAACAAGTGGATTTTTTGGTATTCTGTGTATGCATTGTTTACATGCATCATGTCTACCACTGTGACATAACAATGACATGCAAAGGCGGTGATGACTCATTAAAAAATTGTAAACATAATTGCAATGACTTCAGTAATCCCGAAAAGGATGAGTAAATGATTCTGAGTTTCTACATACCAAGAAGCGTCCAAATTCTGTGAGCAAGACTTATGATTGCCGGCGCGCCCGCGATATTTTCGCATTGCATTTCATAGTCCTGCATCAGACTGCCGGGCGCCTGTTGTTGCCATGCCGAAGTTGAGCGATAGAAGTCGACAGATCGTGCGAGTCCACGCCATCAAACTCACCCCACGATAGGTGAACGATCGGCTTTCGATCATTATGGAATCGTAACTGAGGACAAACATTGTCCCTGCACAACTCAAGGAAGATTAGAGTAGCCCCTCTGCTTTCCTTGGAACGTTTAGTATGCCCCCTATAGGCTGCATTCATTGCACCGTGCACTGGGCAGAACGAAAAATGCCAATGATGGCGAAGCTTGAACGATCTCTTTTTCAAGCGAATCACAAAATTGATTACACTTTTACAATATATATGATGATAATAACTCTTCGTTCAATCTCTCTCTCTCTCTCTCTCTCTCTCTCTCTCTCTCTCTCTCTCTCTCTCTCTCTCTCTCTCTCTCTCTCTGACACGTACACTCACACAACGTCACATAATGATAGAGAAAAACACTACAATGGCAAACACTGACACATTCAGTGACACATTTTGAAAAAAAAAAAAAAAAAAAAAAAAAAAAAAAAAAAAAGCAAATGCAGAGGAACACACGCGCGCGCGCGCGCGCGCACACACAAACACACACACACACACACACACACGCGCGCGCGCGCGCGCGCGCGCGCGCACACACACACACACACACACACACACACACACACACACACACACACACATTTAATAGTCTACATACACACACTGAGTGCCTCATGATGATCTGTTCAGTAACAGCTAATTCAAGGTGTTTGCCATAATTGATGGGTTAAAATTTTCGTGAGAGGTCCGAGGTACCGACTTCAGCCTGTTCATGTCTTAGGATTTGTCCTCTCGCTTTTCAGCTGCCAGGGGCCATGGGTCCCATGGTGACTGAGAAAAAATGAATCTTAAGTTCTGTGCATAGTAATGTGAAAACTGACTTTATCATCAGGGCTACTGAGCTCTCAAATAGGCCTACGGTATGACAGAATATTTTGCAATAGTTTTTAAAGATAATTTTTTTTTTCGTTGTTAAGTGTAGTAAGGGATCCATACGCCTGTTTTGTTCTGATCAGTTCATGGGTGGGCCTAGTCTGATCAGAGTGTGGTCACAATGCAATGCAGATCTTTGATAACATTCGTGAGCGTACGGAAAGATTAATGTTGTATTTTCTAGTGATTAGAGATGTATGCTGCACATGCCAATGGATATACGAAGCCATATATCAATAGGAAAAATCGGTCTGACCACAGGGGAAAAAACTCACCGACAAAAATATGACATACATAGGCCTACTTTTTTTTTTTTTTTTTAAACGCCCTTCGAGAAATACATCCAAATAAGCAAGTTCAAGTGGTGTAAAAATCAGCATTGAAAAACACTCAAGGTAGGACTGATAATCGAAAATGCGTTAAATAAGAAATGTCTTAGCTGGGAAAAAAGACCAGAGTAGATCCACATTTCTTTTTCATGAGCTATCAGAATGAAATGATCACATGGATCCCGTGCAACCATTGACCCCGAGAAAATCGTATCCTCAAAATTAGCGCTAAGTATCAATATTGCCCTACCCTTTTCGTTTCATTCTTTTTCGAGAATATTCCTGTTCTGGATGTCATGAGCCGATCAAACACTACATATCAGCCCTTTAAAACCAATTTAAACTTTCACGTATGACGTTTGGTAACTGACACCCATTAGCCTATTAGTAATACAGGGAGGAGAGGAGCACCATTTTTTATGTAACGTTTAGGTTTACTTGGGGGGGATACACATGTAAAGATTTCGTATTTAAAATATGAAAATACACACACATACACATATATACCTTAATGGGTTTGTTGTTGTTGTTGTTTTTACATTATTCATACGACCTGAGAGAGAGAGAGAGAGAGAGAGAGAGAGAGAGAGAGAGAGAGAGAGAGAGAGAGAGAGATGGATGGATGGATGGATGGATGGGTGGCTGGCTGGATGGATGGATGGGTGGTAGGATGGATGGATAGATAGATTGATTGACAGACAAATGAATAGGTAGACAGATGTACACCATATATGGGAGACCTAAGACAAGTTGATCTTTGATGTGGATGAATGCAACATCAACGTGTGCAGATACATCACGTACGTTCCATATGCACGTGACATATGTCAAGTGACGAGTATAGTACATTATTAAAATGACTGCCAAAGCTTTTGATTAGCATGCACTATGTATACTGTGGCGAAATTGACACCACCACACCCATCCACTCTTACACCCACCCTCTTGTACAAACTGTACAAACACACACCGTCCTCCCTTTGTCTCACAAAATGGAATATAGCTTATACTGCGTCACTCCCCCTCCTCTTCCTTCCCCATTCAAACCTCACCCCCCTCACTCTTCCCACAGTCTGTTTGAAGTCGCGCATCTCTCTCTCTCTCTCTCTCTCTCTCTCTCTCTCTCTCTCTCTCTCTCTCTCTCTCTCTCTCTCTCTCTCTCTTTCCTCCCATCTGGCTTATCTCTTGAGCAGTGGTTATCTCTGGTGGCTGAGACAAAGGATCATGCTCTTTTCCTTTCTTTTCCTTTCAACACCACCATGGCTGTCATGCACTCTGTTCATGAATGACGCACTTGTGTTAAACAGCGCTTTGCCAGTTAGCCTGAAGGTGCATTTAAAGCAACCTCGACTACTAAAAAAAACAGCGTTCACGAATCTCCTACCCCTATCTCCCACTGTAAGTGGTGGGGGATGACCAAACCTCCCCTCTCCCTTTTTCTTTGCCTTTAGTGACACAAAGCCGATCGGAACAGGAACAGAATAAAGTGCTTTAGCCTATAGAAATGGGAAACTCATTGTGAACAATCACTTCCTCCACAGACCAGCTGTAGATGGATCAACCCAGTGTAGCCACAAAGACAACAGGGGTGAACCAGAGAGAGTGAAAGTTTCTCTCATCTACTCTGATCCAGTCTAAGGTTCACTGATCACCCAGAACTGTAGGTCAAAACTATGTTTCTAAATTTTGAGGTTATGCATTGCTTGTATGTATGCCATGTGTTTTGACATGATGAATGAGTAATTTATTGTAACAGTTTGCCACAACCTGGTAACACAGATGAAGATGCTGGAGTAAGTTTCTTCATTAACAATCTGATCAACATTCTCTGTTAACCATTTGACTTTTGCCAGCATTCGATACTGTCTGTTAAGAGGATAACTGAATGATGAAATCTGACCAGAAAAGCAGTATGCCTGTATTAGGTGGAAATTGTTGAATTGATTTACGACTACTGTCGAGTGTCAGAAAGCTTTGTAGTGTGTAACTATAAGTCTACACTGCATGTGCACTTGGGCTAAGTGTATTCCAAGTTACTGCAACTTAATTCATAAGAAAAAATTGAAGAGATTAATAGGGTCATTGTATTCAGAACAGTGTTTGCCCTGTTTCGCCCTATTATGCTCTGTACTTCATCAAGAAACTGAAGGTTCGTTCTGCTGGTTGTGTTTGTATTTTCTTTAGTGGGGAAGAACATGACCCTTTTCTAAACAGTTGTAAGTTTATTACCTAAATAACATGTACATACGTCTTTCCTGGAAATCATTTACTAAAGACTTTTAAATCTTCTTTGTTGTTTAAAATGAAAAGGGTCTTATTTGCTACTCTGTTTTTACTAATACAATACGGTCAATCTCTCATTTTCATTTGCTTTGGGTTTTTTGTTTGTTTCTTTGTTTGTTTTATGGTCCTCCCTCCCTTCCATTTCTGTCCACATTCTTCTTCTTCTTCTTCTTTCTTCTTCTCTTCTCTCTCTCTCTCTCTCTCTCTCTCTCTCTCTCTCTCTCTCTCTCTCTCTCTCTCTCTCTCTCTCTCTGCTTCATCGACTCTAACACATCATGCAAGTCTGTATGTTCTGTTACCGATGGACATTTTCTTTCGGATTTTAATGTTCTGGCGTTTTATACAGAACGTATGGATTTATTCATGAGCTGATGTTTTGTATAGTGACACGTACTCTGTTTGTGACAAGAGAGAGAGAGAGAGAGAGAGAGAGAGAGAGAGAGAGAGAGAGAGAGAGAGAGAGAGAGACAGACAGACAGACAGACAGACAGACACAGACAGACAGAGAGAGAGGAGGAAAAGGACGAAGAGAAAGGAAAAAAAAAAAGAAAAAGAAAAGAAATAATATAATAATAAATAAGCTATCGTAATAACGACTTAATCACATAAAAGTGTAGGTAGGCCTAAACACAGTAGCCTTGATAATTATGTTCACGTTTGCATATATCTATGGATCAAAATTTTCGTTCTGTCCGACCTCGTCCTACGTAAAATAGGAATGACCCCCACCCCCCCCCCCCCCCCCCCCACCCCACGAAACCATCCTGGGAATGAAAAACGAAAATACAAGGATGGCACTAGAATGAACGAACAAGGACACAAGGAGAGAGACAGACAGAGAGAGAGAGAGAGAGAGAGAGAGAGAGAGAGAGAGAGAGAGAGGGAGGGAGGGAGGCTGGTGGGTGGGCGGGAGTGAAAGAGAATGCTGTTCTCGCGACCTGGTGAGGCTGTCCTAAAAGCAAAACAGAGCCTGCCGTGAAGACGAAAGGACAGCACTGTTGAAGCGAGAGAAGTAGTGCGTGTGTGTGTGTGTGTGTGTGTGTGTGTGTGTGTGTGTGTGTGTGTGTGTGTGTGCGTGCGTGTGTGCGTGCGTTCGTGCGTTCGTGCGTGCGTGCATGCGTGCGTGCGTGTGTGTTGTATGTATGCGAGTGTGAATGCGTGCGTGCGTGTATGAGTGCGTGCGCGCGTGTATGTGTGCGTGCGCGCGTGTATGTGTATGGGTGTTTGTGTATCTGTGTCTGAGAGAGAGAGAGAGAGAGAGAGAGAGAGAGAGAGAGAGAGAGAGAGAGAGAGAGAGAGAGAGAGAGAGAGAGAGAGAGAGAGATGGTCTGTAGTGTCTGTTTCGGCATTACGTTTACACCAGAGTGTTCTGCATATTATAGGAATAATTTCATTTTAGTGATCCGTAGAGGTCGTAAACTATGAGCCATTTATTATCATTATTATTGTGATAATTATCATTATCATAATTATCATCATCGTTGTGTTATTATCATCATCATCATTACTATCATTTTTATATTGTTATAATTGTATCATTGTAGTTGTTTCTTTGTCGTTGATACTATTATAGTTGTTACTGTCAGCCGCTGATAATCATAAATGTAGCAGCAGAAGCTGCCGTAGGTATGTCGGTGACTTTTTCAGACCAAACTGCTTTATTCCCAGTTAATTCCAAAGCGAGGTGACCGAGGGCGAAAATTGAAGCAAATCTTGAAAAGAAAGGGTGTTAGTTCGCCAGACAATACAGACAAACAGATTACAGGACAAAACACAAACGCATTTCGACCTCTTGGGTCTTCTTCAGTAAAAACAAACAACATTTAGGGCAATGAAAACGAAGAACGAGCAATCACCTGTTTTCTCATTTTCTGCGCAAAATGGGTGTTGGGTCAACTTTTTAAAATTTGCTTTATTCCCGCTTTCTGGAAATTCTCTACTACAAATGTCCCCTTTTTTGCCGCTCTCTCTGATTCTTCTTTTTTTTTTTTTTTCTTTAGGTGTGTGTGTTTTTTTTTTTACCCTCCCATACCGTTTTTCTGCTTGTATGACTCATTTGTCATGTAATCTTTCCAGAAGGTCTGTGCACCTTTTTCTCTCGTCGTCGAAACTGACAGAGTGCCAGATTTTTATGGTTCTTGTGATCTGGTGAATCAGCAGTGAGACTATATATATCCAGAGCAAACCCCAGGTGTTCATTGTACTGTGTCCTGTGCTGCTTTCTCAATTGTTGTTGTTGTTGTTGTTTTTACATGATTCAGTTTATTACTTTTGCTCCTTTTTTTTTCAAAACCAGGAGGCCAGACGTGAAAGTTTAGAGGACTCCATTGTTCCATGCACGGCAAGCTTTATCG
>JADBJO010000241.1:550801-558301 GCA_016801955.1 Conus betulinus | reverse complement strand
TTCTGTTGGGTAGTAGCGCACAGAATGTTCACTGTCTTTAAACATGCTTTTTGTCCTGATACGGTCGTCGTCAGCTATTTGCCGTTGACGGCTTGACCCGGGAATATTGCATCTAATGGTCACTCTTTGAGAAAGAGGTAACAACGACCATTTAATCACCAAGAGTTATCTACTTCTCTCCTTTTTTTTCTTTTTTTCTTTTTGTTTGTTTTTTTTGTTTGCAGGACATCTTTTCCAAGCGTCAACACGGCCTTGAGCTCATATGCTGCAGTTTTTATTTCTGTAAGCCACTTCGTTCCTCGTCTCTCTCTCTCTCTCTCTCTCTCTCTCTCTCTCTCTCTCTCTCTCTCTCTCTCTCTCTCTCTCTCAGTCTGCAGTCACACCCCTCTCCGACCCCTCTCTCCCACTATCAGTGCACCAGCTCCTTCCGTTGTTAGACATAAGGGGCAAAATGCAACAGAAAATGTCACCGTTTGACACGAGTTTGCATTTTGAAGAAATTAACCTTTTCTGCAAGAGACAAACAACTGTGCCTTCTTACCGTGTGGGTGTACAAGCACCTATGCATCGTGATATAGGATGCATATTGATGATTTATTTCTGAACGACGTGGGTGCATATCATAAACTCATATTTCGTGTAGTAAGAATTAGTTCTGTATAGTATGAGTGTGCGCAAACTCTGACTCACGCACTATTTTGCTTCTAATAAAGTATATGCATGCTCACAAACCACACCACACAGAAAGGCTTAACTTCGTTCGTTTTTGTTGTCTGTTCTGTTTTTTCTCCCCCCCCCCCCCCCTTTCCTTTTTTTTTTTTTTTTCAACATAAAATACACAACTATTTTAACTGCCAGGAAGAACGATAACTGTGCAAGTTCTGATGGTTCATATTATACATGTGCCAATTCCGCGAACTGGTCACCTTCACGGCGATTTGGGACACAGTGAACAGAGACACCCCAAACCCTGTCGACAGGACCATCGACTGATCGGCCTCCGCCCCCACCCCCACCTCCCCCATTCCCCCTGTCATGCAGGTCTACCTCCACGGGGCCTGGCGCTGTCACGCCGTGCGGATCGCGAGGGTCTTCCTGACCCTGACCTTCCTCCTGCTGTCAGCGGTGGGGGCACTGAGCGAGTACTGCACGTGCATCAGCCACTGGACCGACGTCGCCGCTGGCTGGACTGCTGGTCTGACCACGGCTCTTTATCTGGTCAGTTGGTTTGCGGGGAGAGGTGGAGGGGGGGGGGGGGGGGTCATCATCAGAGCGAGTATAAAAATTCTTATTCTTTGATTAGTTGCAATCAGAGGATGTGTGTGTGTGTGTGTGTGTGTGTGTGTGTGTGTGTGTGTGTGTGTGTGTGTGTGTGTGTGTGTGTGTGGTGTGTGTGTGTGTGTGTGTGTGTGTGTGTGTGTGTGTGTGTGGGGGGGGGGGGGGGAAACGGCAACGGCAAGAAGAGGAAGGGTAAGGGATGGGATTACTGGTGAACTGCTGTTTTGTCTCTGCCTTTGGTTTTTAGTAGGAATAATAGTAGCCTAACGGTAATGGTGACGCTGGTGATTGGTTGCAGTTGCAGCATTTTGTTTTGGTAGGCAACTCTTCAGTAGACTCCAACCAGCAGGCAGCCCGTTGTGTGAACGTAAGCGTGGATCGTAAAGCGCTCACAGATTGGTCTCTTAAGATAGTCTGTTTATAAGAATTCTCAATAACAAGAGCAGCAGCAGCAGCAGAAACAGCAGCAACACCACCACCACCATCACCACCACCAGCAGCAGCAACAGCAACAATAACAACGACGACGATGACGATGATGATGGCGACGACAACGACAACGACGACGACGACGATGATGATGATGATGATGATGATGATGATGATGATGATGATGATGAAGAAGAAGAAGAAGTAGAAGAAGAATGGTATCTCCTCTGCAAACAGGGGATGTATGTCCTGAACGGGTTTCAAGACGAAGTGACGCAGGCTGAGATCCAGCAAATGCTTCGGACCATACTCGACGACGTCTACTGGACCTACGGGGTGAGTATCTCCACAGGGCCTCGCGGGCTTCGGGCTTCACTCAGGTCATAGATCAAGATGGGAGACGATAAGCATCTTCGCCCTTCACCAGGTACAATTTCATAGCGCATATTGAAGGCATTCACCGCTTCCTGTTGACACGGTTGGTCTGTGTCTATCCCCTGTCCGCGGGTTGGCTGGCTGTTTGCGACACTTCCCTTCTGAGAGTATCAGACTGTCAAGTTTGAAAGCACACGCATGGTGGTATGAGCGCGGGTAAAGGCTCAGAAATAGGCTTGGGGCCGACCTCCCGGAACAACGGACAGTACGCTGGAAAGCCTAGTTACCACAGAGGGCAGCGCGCAGCCAGTCTAACAATAAGTACATAACGATGGTGCCCGAGTACGAAAGGTGCGATAGTGTGAAAAGGCGAAGCGAAAGCGAGGCGAGGCGGGATACCTGTTCTGTCCCATTTTGATCCATGTCAGGGTGAATGTCAGCACCAGCTGAGATGTCATCCTCTGGGGTATTCATCCAAGAATAGTGGGTGAGGGAATTAGGGCTATTGTCATTCTGGAGAGCACTTAGAACGACAAAAGACACATGATAATCGTCAGGGCGGGAGGAGAGAGAGCGGAAAATAACGGAATTGGAAAGGGGGGGGGAACGGCGATGAATAGAAAAGAGATAAGAAGGCATGCGACAAAAGAGATAAGAGGGAGAGGCAGACAGAGAGAACAGTAACAGAGTCTCTCTCTCTCTCTCTCTCTCTCTCTCTCTCTCTCTCTCTCTCTCTCTCTCTCTCTCACACACACACACACACACACACACACACACACACACACACACACACACACACACACACACACACATACATACACACACAAAGGGGAGAGAGACAGGAGGGGAGGGAGAGGGGAAAAGAGAGACAGGACGACCGACAGACGGAGAGATGAAGAGGGCTATACATGAATGTGTGATCAGCGATAACATGTGAACACCCAATGTTCTCTTTTGCTGACACATGCAGATATTTTTTTCATCTTTTTTTCCTTCTTTCTTTTTTTTGTTTTAATTTGTTTTAATGTTAAAGCTTGTTTATAGATATTTTTGTGCCAGCATCACCGTTAAAAGTTTGAGAAAGAGGTGTGTGTATGTGTGTGTGTGTGTGTGTGTGTGTGTGTGTGTGTGTGTGTGTGTGCGCGCTGTGTGTGCGCTCGCGCGCGCGCGCGAGCGCTCGCATGCGCGTGTGTGTAAGGGGGGGGGGGGGGGGGGGCGGGGAGGGGGGGGGGAGGGAGGGAGATCAGTAAAGTTGCGTCATGACTGCATGAGCGCAAATATATTCTAAATCTGCTTCTGATTCCATTCCCCCTACCCCCCCCCCCCTCCCATTCTGATTCCTATCCCCACCTTCCCACCTCTCAACCTCATCCTCTTCCCCTCGCCCCTACCCTGCCATACCCCATACCCCTCCTACCCTCCACGTCCAACCTCCTCTCCGCTACCCCACCCCCACCCCTTCCTCCTCCTCCTTCACCTTGTGTCAGGACAAGTCTCACCTGGCCAGACCCTCTGAGCACCAGCAGCACTCCCCGGCCTCCCAGACAGTGCCCCGCGTCCCCACCATGCCGGAGTACCCGACCCCGACCCCCACGCCTCCCTCCTCTGCCCCGCCCTCCACCTCAACCCCGCCGTCGCTAGCTCGGCGTTGGGGACAGCCACTGCGGCAGCGGCGGCGACCGCGGCAACGACGGCAACGACGACGACAACGACGACAATGGCGACGACAGCCGTCACGGCCTCGGCGGGGGGCAGCCGGCAACATCAGCCCAGGCAGCGAGCGCGACCCTTCACGATGTTTCAGAGGGATCTGTCGGAAACAGTGGAACAGCATCAACATCAGCATCGACGTCTCCAGCAACAGTCCTCCAACGCCTCCACGTGCTCGTCGTCGCAGAATGTGGCTCCTCTTATGTGAAGAAGAGAACAGGAGTGGGGGGAGAGAGAGAGAGAGAGAGAGAGAGAGAGAGAGAGAGAGAGAGAGAGAGAGAGAGAGAGAGAGAGAGAGAGAGAGGCAGACAGACAGACAGACAGACTGACAGACAGACAGACAGACAGACAGACAGACAGGTGAGGGGAAAAGGGGGCAGGGGACAGGAGTGAGATACGTGTTGTGTGGGAGATGGAGTGAGTGACGAAGGCGAGTTGGAGAGGACGAAACATCAAACAGAAAGAAAAGAATAGAGGGAAGGAGGACGGAATTGAACGTGTGAGAATGACGGGGACAGGAATACACACAGACAAAGGACACGGGTTTGAAAGTGAGAGCTCTGTAGGCGGAAACTGAAGCAACGACGACAAAAAACAGAATCACTGCGCCGCCAAACGAAAGAACAACAAACTAACACGACGCGTTTCGACCCATTTGGTCATCTCCAGGCCAGACAAATAACAATCAAGACAATGTAAACGAAGGACAGACAGTAACTTCTCTCTTCGAACTGGGTAATAATAACAATAATCATATTGATGATGCTAACAACAACAACAACAGCAACAATAATAGTAGTAATAATATTGATGATTATTATTATTGTAATAATGATGATGATAATGATAATAATAGGACGATGAAGAAAGGAATGAAAATGATGAATACGTAAAAAGCTAACAGTGACATTGAAACAGAACACACACACACACACACACACACACACACACACACACACACACACACACACACACACATACACACACACACACACACACACACACACACACACACACACACACACACACACACACACACACACACACACACACACACACACGTGCACGCAAATGCCAACATCCTTATTTCTCTGACGTTCTTTTCTTTCACAGAAAAGGTTCAATGATGCAATGAAATGTAAAACGTGTTCAATAAATCAGTTTTTGACAAAAAAATACGGCCTTTTTCAAAACTATCAGTTGAATTCACTTAAAAGAATTTGATAAAAATTCAGCATAACACTTGTAAATAGATCATCAAAACAGTTGAGAAGTGTTATACCCTTTCATTATTTGGATTTTCTCTACTGTCTCCTGAATGAATTTCGGATTTATATAATTCATTTAGACCATCTAGTTGACATTTTCCGTAGAAAGGAATCAAATGAAAGATATCAGCAGTTGTACATCTTACCTTGGATGCTCAATGCATATCTAATAACGTGCACGATAGCACAAAAAGAATACAACACTGCTCACTAAAACATGAATATAGTGCTTGCCGCATACATCATCACATAACTCTCAACAAATATCACATACAGTCCATCATAAACATCATAACACAGCTTACACTGGATATTAACAAGTTCACCCCAAATATCCTACAGCTCACCCCAAATATCATCCTACAGCTCACCCCAAATATCATCCTACAGCTCACCCCTAATATCATTCTACAGCTCACCCCAAATATCATCATACAGCTCACCCCAAATATCATCATACAGCTCATCCCTAATATCATCATACAGCTCACCCCTAATATCATCCTACAGCTCACCCCTAAAATCATCATACAGCTCACCCCTAATATCATCATACAGCTCACCCCTTACATCATCATACAGCTCGCCACAAATATCATCATTCAGTTCACCACAAATATCATCATACAGTTCACCACAAATATCATCACACAGTTCACCACAAATATCATCACACAGTTCACCACAAATATCATCACACAGTTCACCACAAATATCATCATACAGCTCATCACAAATATCATCACAAACCTTATCACAAATATTAGCTCACAACACCTGTAAACATAGATTGCATGGATGAAGAGACTTGCGTACTGTTGAGTACTACACACACACACACACACACACACACACACACACACACACACACACACACACACACACACACACACACGCGCGCGCGCGCGCGCGCGCGCGCGCGCGCGCACACGCATACACATCTATATCTATCTATCTATCTATCTATCTATATCATAAATAGTATCAAAGTGCCCTTCGATATTTTAAAAAAGCTCAACCACCTGGGAGCAACAGCTGTTATAATGAGGTATTAAAATGTAGAAGTAAAAAGATCCTGAGGCTTGAAACAAGCTTGTAGAGATATTTTTACTTCTACATTTTAATACCTTATTTTCACAGAACACACACACACACACACACACACACATATATATATATATATATATATATATATATATATATATATATATATATATATATATATTACCCTTTGGCGAACGTCGCCTAAAATTTTGCGTGTACAGTAAAAGAAAAAAACAAACAAACAAAGCCTTTCTGTATAGTTGAAAAAAACCCGCACGACATGGGTCTATAGGGGGACCCACACTTTCTATGTATGAATAAAGCCTTACCGTGCATCATGGGTCTATAGGGACCCACACTTTCTATGTATGAATAAAGCCTTGCCGTGCATCATGGGTCTATAGGGACCCACACTTTCTATGTATGAATAAAGCCTTGCCTGGCATCATGGGTCTATAGGGACCCACACTTTCTATGTATGAATAAAGCCTTGCCTGGCATCATGGGTCTCCAGAGACCCATACTTTTTCCGTAAGAGTAAATCTTTGCCCTTTTTTTCTTCTTTTTTCTGCTTTTTTTTTTTTTTTTTTTTTTGGATTTGTTTCGTTTGCTTACACCTTTTTTCTTTAAACTGAAACAAAGCATTTTTAAACAGATGCGGGGGTATGCTTTACTGACAAAGCCGCAAATATCTCTTGAAGATATCTTACAACCTGACTCAGTTATCAAGTGCACATTGTGACTGCTGGTCCGGTGAAGGCTGGGCCAGCAGATTTCATGATCGCCTTCAATTGTCACACTGGATCTTCGCTGCATGTGCGACTTTATGTCATCGTGTTTGGTGTCTGTTGAGGTAGACGGTTACCGCTTCCCAATATGTCTGATGGTTCTTGGCATGACATTTGTCGCCGAGGTAGGCGTGTTTTCTCGATTGTCTTCGCTTATGGATATGCGTCTGTATTAGTATTCTGTTAAGTGGCAATTTCCCATCGATGTTACTGGTGAGTATGTTTCATCTTGGATCCCCGGATCAGGAGCTGTCATGTGATTTGGCTCCGGCCAATCACTGTCACTTGCCATCTTGGCGATAATTGGATAGGATTTGGTTTTACTCTGAGAAGCCAGATGGAATGGTGAGGAAGTTCGCAGTCCACCTACATGACGTGGTAGGTGGTGAAGTCGATGTTGCTGCAACAATCTTTACAGGCAGAAATTACGTTAGAATTGGCATTTTTGATCTTCTGGACTCCGCTTCATTGTCCTTGATGTGAACACAGGCAGAGGCATTCATGAGTCCTGTTGTGCCCCTGTCTTGTCCGTAAGAAGACAGGTTATGGATGCCCTCATTTACTTGGTGAAGCTCCCAGAGGCCTTTTCTATCTGCCCTGTAAGATTG
>JADBJO010000241.1:543301-548301 GCA_016801955.1 Conus betulinus | reverse complement strand
ATCATCATACATCTCATCACAAATATCATCATACACCTCATCACAAATATCATCATACATCTCATCACAATTATCATCATCATACAGCTCATCACAAATATCATCAGACAGTTCATCACACAAATATCATCATACAGCTCACCACAAATATATCATCATACAGTTCATTACAAATGTCATCATACAGCTCATCACACGCATCATACAGCTCATTACAAATATCATACAGTTCACCCATAAATATCACCATACAGCTCACCACAAATATATCATCATACAGCTCATCACAAATATCATCATACAGCTCACCACAAATATCATCATACAGCTCACCACAAATATCATCATACAGTTCATCACACACATCATACAGCTCATTGCAAATATCATACAGTTCACCAC
Organism: Conus betulinus; assembly: GCA_016801955.1. NCBI lineage: Eukaryota > Metazoa > Mollusca > Gastropoda > Neogastropoda > Conidae > Conus > Conus betulinus. Next base: position 547,899 of record JADBJO010000241.1, on the reverse strand, counting down.
AAACATCATCATACAGTTCACCACACAATATCATCATACAGTTCACCACAAATATCATCATACAGTTCATTACAAATATCATCATACAGCTCATTACAAATGTAATCGTACAAATATCATCATACAAATATCTCAACAACACACACATCATACAGCTCATTACAAATCTCTCATACTGTTTATCACAAATATCATCATACAGTTCATTACAAATATATCATCATACAGCTCATTACAAATGTAATCATACAGTGCATCACACACATCATACAGCTCATTAAAAATATCATACAGTTCACCACAAATATCATCATACAACTCATTACAAATATCATCATACAGCTCACACCCATCATATATCATCATCACAGTTCATCACAAATATCATCATACAGTTTATCACAAATACCATCATACAGCTCACCACAAATATCATCATACAGTTCATCACAAATATCATCATACAGCTCACCACAAATATCACATACAGTTCATCACAAATATCATCATACAGTTCATCACACAAATATCATCATACAATTCATCACAATATCATCATACAGCTCATCACAAATATCATCATACAGTTCATCACAAATATCATCATACAGTTCATCACAAATATCATCATACAGTTCATCACAAATATCATGATGAAGCTAATCACAAACATACGAACATCACCACACAGCTCACCACAAATGTTCTCACACAGTTCACCACAAATATAATCATAGAACTCACGGAAAATATCATCATGTAATTTGCTATGAATATTATCACACAACTTACCATTAATATCATCATATAACTCACCACACATCTGATTACAAATATCATCATTATAAATATCATCATGCATTCACCACAAAATGTCATCATTTAATTCACCATGAATATCATATCATATGTTTCACATAAAACATCATAATACAATTCTGCACGAACATCATCACAAACCTCACCACAAGTAGCTCACAGCAGATATCATCATACACCTAACCACCCATCATCATACAATGCATCACAAATTTCATCATACACTTCCAACAAATATCATCACACAACTGACCGTAAATATTATTACAAAACTTCCTATAACTATCATCATCAAAATTGCTCAGCACGAATTTCCAACATCTGACCACTGGTAAAATCGTACAACTCATCACATATCATACAATTCACCATGAAGATTGTCATGTATCTCACCACATATGCTATTGTACAACTCACCACAGCCACACAGTTTAACACAAATACAGCTACCACAAATGACATCATTCAACTCACCAAAAATATCATCGCAGATCTCAATATCATCACACAGTTCATTACAAATATCATCACACATAGCTCATCATAAAGACCATCTCAGCTGAACATGAAGATTATCATGTAACTCTCCATAAATATGATCAAATAGCCCACCCTACATAATCATCATTAATTCACCATGAATATTATTACACAACTCGCCACAAATATCATGCTGTAACTCACCACAAATGTAATCACACATCACATTAAGAATGCCTTACTATAAACATCATCATTCTGTCTAACATTAATATCATCATACAGTTAACTATTAATACCATCATACAACTCACCACAAATATCATTAATACAATCCACCACCAATGCCATTACATAGCTCACAAAAAAATCATCATCAAACTCACCACAAATACCATCATACACCTCACCACAAACATCATAATAATACAATGCACCACTCAAATATCATCATTCAATTCTCCACAAACATCATAACTCAGCTAACAAAAAACGTTATTGTACAGCTCACCACAAATATCATTATGAAACTCACGACAAATATCATCGAACAATTCACCACAGCTAATATCATACAGTTCTCCACAAATATCACCACAATTCACACAGTTCACCGCAGACATCACGCAACACTCACCTCAAATCATCATACAGCTCACAAAGAAATATCATCATACAACTGATTTCAAATATCATCATACAATTCACCACAAGTAACATCACACACCTCAAATACATTCATAAAGTTTACCAGAAATATTATCATACCGCTTTCTTTAAGCGTTTTCCAAAGGCCACCAAGTATTTCCTAAAGCAAGCAAAACTTTTGTTTTAAGCCAGTAACCGTTCCTCCAAAGGCCACCGAGTATTTTCCCACAGCCCGCAAAACTTTGTTTTAAGCCAGTAACAGTTCCTTCAAAGCTCGCTGACCCTTTTCTTGTAGTTAAAACGATGATCGCTTTACACACACACACACACACACACACACACACACACACACACACACACACACACACACACACACACACGTGCGCGCGCACGCACGCACACATGCAAGCATGTACGCGCCAGCACGCACGCAAGCACACACACACACACACACACACACACACACACACACACACACACACACACACACACACACACACACACAGACACAACAGAGAGAGAGAGAGAGAGAGAGAGAGAGAGAGAGAGAGAGAGAGAGAGAGAGAGAGAGAGAGAGAGGTCAATAATTCTTTTAAGTTTTGTATAATTGTCTACAATGCAAAAAAGAAGGCAAGTCCATCAAAAATTGTTGCATTCTTTTCATCTCTCCCTCCCCCCTCCCCCTTCCCCCCTATTCTTCCCTCATTTGCATATTCAGAAGAGACTGAGCACAAACATTGTGTATGCGTCCGTATCTAGATATGTGTGAAAACGATCGCACGCACTCAACTTGATTACCACGGGGGAAAAAAGAAAAAAGAAAGAAAGAAAAAAGGGACAAAGAAGAATAACAAAAATGCACTCCATCACCACTAGAATAGATAAACAACAACAACACACACAACCATTTCCACACACACACATCCTCCCTCCCCCCCCCCCCCCCCCCCCCCCCCCCCCCCCCCCCCCCCCCCCCCCCCCCCTTCCCCCCACACACAGGGGACATGATCCCTCCAATTGAATTTAAAGCCTTCGTGATTTACTTCCCTTTAAACGCGATCTGCCAAGTTGGCACTGCCAGAGTGGAAAAAAAATAAATTGTTAGATTTTATCAAAAGGTGACGAAGTGGATGTGAGCGCTAGAATTACTAGATTTGTTTCGCTGACATTCATTTTACTGATTTGCTTTGTTTTCTTTTCTCCCCCTTTAAAGCAAGTGTCTCTTCCTAGCATGCAGGTTTATTTCTTCAGGACAAAAAATCTGGAGCGGAATCTGGGTCTGAAGTCAACAAAGCGTCTGGAACACTACGTTCATAAATGATTTTTTTTAAGTATGGAGAGTCGTATTCGTTGCCTATTTGCCCTCACCATAGCATGCTCATAAAGCTAAAGTTTAACACAAGGAAAAAAAAATCTTCTCTTGATATTGCGAGTGTCTGTAACAGATGCTTCTTGATTCATCTGCACAAACAGCGCTTTATGAAGAATGGTACCGATACAAAAAATGTCAAAATGAAAACCATATTTTGCATGATCCACGCATTACCGGGTGTCATAGCTGCTCCATCTGCAGTAGCTTCATTACCGGTGTCGCAACTGCTCCATCTGCAGTAGCTTCATTACCGGTGTCGCAACTGCTCCATCTGCAGTAGCTTCATTACCGGTGTCGCAACTGCTCCATCTGCTGTAGCTTCATTACCGGTGTCGCAACTGCTCCATCTGCAGTAGCTTCATTACCGGTGTCGCAACTGCTCCATCTGCAGTAGCTTCATTGTGATGAGGATGCCTTGCTTCACTTTTAAGATCTGCGTCATATATATGAGAATGGTTGAGTGGAAATGAATGGCGGATTTGTTTGTTTGTTTTGTTTGTTTGCTGTCTAATATCATCATCTGTGATGAAGCGATGTTCAGTGAAAGCCACTGAACCTAACGAATCCATTCAAAGTATCCAAAACCTAGGAATGCAGAAGACGATAAATGATAAATGCGTAGGGGCCCCATTTACCCTGACGTGAATTTGAGAGCAAGTCGATTATCAGTTGGTCCCGCCCCCCCCCCCCCCCCCCCCCCCCCCCCCCCCCCGACCCCTTCCCTTAAAACAACAACAACAACAAGAATTTCAGAATGACGTTCACTTTACATCGTGTAAAGCCCAGACAAGTGTTAGGGCCAGTCCGTTGCCAATCGCACGAAATTACCTGGCTTTGTTTGTCGTATTTGTTGTTGTTGTGTTGTTATTGCTGATGTCCTTGAGGGTTTTTTTTTTCCTAATCTTTCCGCGCCATCTTAGTGCCATTCAGTTCTTTCACACACACAATCACATCCACATCTCTCCACACACACAATCACATCCAAGCACATGCTGTTGCAGCCGCATCCCTCCACACACAATCACATCCACATCCCTCCACACACACAATCACATCCAAGCACATTCTGTTGCAGTCACATCCCTCCACACAAAATCACATCCACATCCCTCCACACACACAATCACATCCACATCCCTCCACACACACAATCACATCCACATCCCTCCACACACACAAATCACATCCACATCCCTCCACACACAATCACACATCCACATCCCTCCACACACACAATCACATCCACATCCCTCCACACACACAATCACATCCACATCCC
>JADBJO010000241.1:503301-525801 GCA_016801955.1 Conus betulinus | reverse complement strand
GTTGTCAAAATCGGCGTTTCCAGTTACACACACACACACACACACACACACACACACACACACACACACACACACGCACGCACGCACGCACGCACGCACGCACGCACGCACGCACGCACACACACACACACACACACACAAATAGGCGCGCGCGCGCGCGCATGCACGCACAGAGCTCTAAACCGAGGGAACTAGGCGAGAGGCCCACACGGACAACAGCCATCGTATTACCACTGATGGCACCGCAAAGGAAAGTGCCCACTGTGAAAGCCGAGCTGTCCTCCTCCTCCTCCTTGTGATACGGATGCTCACGATCCCCACATAACCAGCCACTCCCATGAAAGGAACTGCAGTCCCAATCGCTGCAAAAAAAGACTTCGGACCGGGCAGTCGCTTAGCCCGAGGATAACAGGCTTTCCGTCTCAACCCCCAGTCGTCTGTCTGCCTGTTACTGATTCACTCGCAAGCAGGGATGTTTTGGGCTTCAGGGGTTCTGCTATGTTTATCACATGGAGACCGCTAGACTCTGCATCCTCCCTGTGAGGACCTGAGGTGGAGGCTAACCTTCACTGCCCGCGCATCCGTCATGACAGCTTGGTGATCTACAACCGTGGGCCACCACTCGGTGCTGACGGGCACTGGGTCTGGAAGCCAGACTGGTTGATGAGAGTCACACATTTCTTTTGCTATGAGCAGCTTTGAATTTGTCAGTTCATACATTATTTGTTTTTTGTTGGTAGTATAGGATGTCGTCTGATAAAGCAGAATTCGGACGGGAAAGCGGGCAGACGTCAGCACTGTACGGGCCCCTGTGGTTTGGTGGGACATTTCATTGGTTCTGGGGACTTGCCTTCGTTCAGCGCCGCTGTCCGCCCGTTGAAGGTAAAAGGCCACGTCTGCAACGAAATGCCAGAGAACCATTAGACGTCCACAGTTTACAGAATGCGAAACAAGGCTAAACATCGCGTGTTTAACAGAATGTACAGAACCTGTGATTAAACTGAACACCCCAGTAGAAGGGATCCAGGACAACACTAAACATTCCAGTCTACATCAATGCAATGTAACATTTACGTACAGGTTGAACGCTATATGATGTAACACACAAAGCATTCATGTTTAACGAACTGTGAAAGAACACGAAACATCCAACTGTAACAAAACACAACATGACACTGAACACCCCCAAAATAATAGACGTTTACAGTAAATATCCAAATTATAACAGAAATGACACTGAACATCCATATTTAACAGAATCCTTTACAACACTAAACAGCTAAATATATTCAATCTCATGAACAACAACGCGGGAAAATAGCGTCAGAACTCAAGCACCAATAAGCCAGTCCTTCCATCGGTGAAAGTCGCTTCCCGGTACAGACTCCATTCGACCAGTGTTTCCCTTAGCATTGTGTCCTGGCTGAATCTGCAGACCTGGAAATCGAATCCCTTTTCTTGTCAACAAGAATGGTCACACTTTTGACCATGCCGATGCAGCTGTATGTTCATTACTCTCCTCAACCAGTGTCCCTGGTGCTACATATTCACGTAACGCACATACAGACACCAGCCACACAAAAAAAAGAAAACTTTTCAGTTTACGTCAATGTCTTCCTTATCATCCCTGTTCATCTATTAATGGATATCACATCTTTCCATCCATTTGCTTTTGTATTCATCTATTTTTTCTCTCTCTATATATATATATTTTTTTTTTCTCTCTCTAACACCACACACACACACACACACACACACACACACACACACACACACACACACACACACACACACACACACACACATCTGTGTGTGTGTGTGTGTGTGTGTGTGTGTGTGTGTGTGTGTGTGTGTGTGTGTGTGGACAGAAACATACACACAAATATATGCATACATACATACATCTACAGATAGAAAGATATTTAGATAGATGGATAGACACAAAAACAAATGGATAATACATAGATGGGTAGATAGTTGCATAGGTAGATATCTAGATCGATAGAGAGATACATTCTGTTGCACAATGTCAAGAAAATCAGCCAAACTGTTTGTGGGTTATTTGACAGACATGTAGACAGACATGAGGACCGACTGCCCCCTACCCCCCGTACCCCCTTCACCACCACCCCACCGCCACCTCACACAAACACAAACTCACGGGGAGAGAGAGAGAGAGAGAGAGAGAGAGAGAGAGAGAGAGAGAGAGAGAGAGAGAGAGAGAGAGAGAGAGAGAACACAAGCTAAATTAAACTTTTCGTGTGTGTGTGTGTGTGTGTGTGTGTGTGTGTGTGTGTGTGTGTGTGGTGTGTGTGTGTCTGAGTGTCTATATACGTGTGTCTGTCTGCTTGACTGTGTGTGTGTGTGTGTGTGTGTGTGTGTGTGTGTGTGTGTGTGGTGTGTGTGTGTGTGTGTGTGTGTGGTGTGTGTGTGTGCTCGCGCGTGTGTATCTCAGAAATTATTATTGCAATGCACAAGAAGAAGACACATTGCCGTTTGAATGCACATAAAGGCACGCATTCTTTAAAACCGAAACCACAACACCACTGCCGTTTGTTTCATCTGCCGTGAGTGGTGGCAGTATAGTGGGAGGGGTCGGGAAGAGGGTCGGGGGTGGAGGTGGAGGTGGGAGTGGGATGAGGTGTGGAGGGGTGAGGGGAGGATGGAGGGGGTAAATTCTGGGGCAGCTGACTTCCGACGCCTTCCTCATATCTCCTCAGACCACAGCGAGCGTAAATCCACTTCATGATGAATGGCCGTCGGAAACGAGATTCGTAACAGCAATTTCATTCCAGAACAGCGAGGTTCTTTTTATTATTATTTTTTTTTTTTTTTTATCTCAGGACTATAAATTCAAAAGATTGCTTTTTCTGTTGGGTTCTCCCCTCCCCCTCTCTTATCCCCATCCCGAGCCCCACCCTCCACCCCCGCATCCCATTCCTCCCTCCCACCACACCACTATAAATCACCTGCGGGCCGGGGCTCACATAGACTTGTCTCTTGTATGTCGAGCCATTTACCTCCAAATCTCACAAGAACAATTCCTCTCCCCCCCCCCCCCCCCCATCCCTCTCCTTCCCCCCCCCCCCCCCCTCATCTCCCAGAAGGTGATCTTTCTGTCGTTCCTTCTCTTTTTTTTTTTTTTCAACGACAAAGGCCTCCTCAAAACATACCCCCCTCCCCCCACCACCCATCCCCACCTCACCTTCGACACAGGATCCGTTCTATTGAAGAGCAAAAGAGTGGAGTGTAAAAATCTCAACAAAAGAAAGAAAGAAAGTAAAAAGAAGAGGAAGAAAGAAGAAAGGAAGAAAGAAAGAAAGAAAGGAAGGAAGGAAGGAAGAAGGAAAAGAAGAAGGAAGAAAAGAAAGAAAGAAAGAAAGAAAGAAAGAAAGAAAGAAAGAAGGAAAGAAAGAAAAGAAAGAAAAGGAAAGAAAGAAGGAAAGGAAGGAAGAAAGAAAGAAGAAAGAAGAAAAGAAGAAGAAAAAAGAAGGAAGGAAAGGAAGGAAGGAAGAAAGAAGGAAGGAAGAAAGGAAGGAAGGAGGAAGAAAGAAAGAAAGAAGAAGGAAGAGAAAGAAGGAAAGAAAGGAAAAGAAGAGAAAGAAAGAAAGAAAGAAAGAAGAATGAAAGAAAGAAGGAAAGAAGGAAAAAGAAAAAGAAGAAAGAAAGAAAGAAAGAAGGAAGGAAGGAATGAAGAAGAAAGAAGGAAGGAAGGAAGGAAAGAAAGAAGGAAGGAACAAAGAAGGAAGGAAGGAGAAAGAAGAACATTGAAAAGCCTACCCATACAGTTCGGGTTTACCGGTAATCAGTACCGGAATTTTACCAATTCAAAGGACGAAACAGGATGCCGACTAAACTGTCTGGAACTTCCACTGCGTACCGATTTTCTCTGTCTACCTGTCTGTCTATCTGTCTGTCTGTCTGTCTGTCTGTCTCTCTGTCTGCCTGCTTGTCTGTCTGTCTGTCTGTCTGTCTGTCTGTCTCTCTCTCTCTCTCTCTCTCTCTGTCTCCTCTCTCTCTCCGTCTCTCTGTCTCTCTCTCTCTCTCGCGCGCGCGCGCGCGTGTTCCTGTCTTTGGAAGTCCAGAATCTTATCATCGGAACACACACAAAAAAGAAAAGAACAAAAATGGAGATGAGGGTGGCTGAAATTGGGGGGGGGGGCGGGATGCAAGGGGAGAGGGGGGGGGGGGGGTGGGGGGGGGGGGGGGGGGAGGGGGGTCCGGTTACCCACACTGGCCATTGAATTAAAGAGGAACACAAAAAAAAAAAAAAGCGGTGTATTGTTCTGAAGGACTGCGGCGGACGACGTGGGACGTTAATCTCACCAGTTCCCAGCCGAGCAGTGTATCAGTCTCGTGGCTGTGGGGGTAATATAAAGAGGCTGGCTTGTTTTCTCCAGAAACCCTTCAGCGGAGGAAGGGGGAAAGTGGCCTGTTTACTTTAGCCCTGATAACAGATCGCGTGTTTGGTAACTCCTGTGAACTTCAGCGCTAATCGGAGAGGTTAACTGCGCACCGGCCTCCCCCACCTCACCCCCCCCCCCACGCCCCCGCCCCCCGCCATCCTACCTGCTTCTTCTCTCTCCTCCCACCCCCGTCCCAACCCCCCCCCCCCCCCCCCCCCCCCCCCCCCCTCCTCTATCGGTTCCCTCCTGGGCGAATCTCCAGTTCCAAGGATTTTTTTTTTTTTTCGTTCTTTCTTTTTTTTTTTTTTTTTTTTTTTTTTTTTCCTCTCTTTTTATCTTTTTGTTCGTTTGAATCTTTTTTATCTTTCCTTTTTTTTTTTTTCCTTTTTATCTTATCTTTTTTTTCCCCCCTTTCCTTTCATATATTTATCTATTCTGCTGTTTTTATTCTTTTCTTTTCGTTTTTTTTTTTTTTTCCACCCTTCATCTCCCTTGTTTCCTTTTTTTTTTCCTGTTTCCTTTTTCTTCGTCTTATCTGCGTCTTTCTTCTCTCTTCTTTTCTTTCGCCCCCCCCCCCCCCCCCCCCCCCCCCCTTTTTCCTTCTATCTTCTCTTTTTTTTCCCCTTCTTTCTTCTGTTTCCCCTCCTTCTTTCTTTCTTTCTTTTCTTTTCCCTCTTTTATTCCCATGTTTCATCTTGCCTTTTCCCACGTGTTTTTCATTTTTTTTTCCTCTTTATTTTATTTCTCATCTGTTGTCTTCGTTTCTCTATTCTACCCACATACAAATAAACACGACGACAAGAATAAAGTAATGCCTATTCAATACGCGATACTGATAACAAACGAGTAAATTTTTCGAAGATGATCATCTTCTTCAGACTTTATAATTGTATTTGTGCATATTCTGTGTCTCTTGCGTGTACTGCCTGAAGAAAACATGTTGGTCGAAAATGTCTTCGTCGGTTTTGAATTGTGTTAAATAAGCGTTACTTTTGCACCTTGCTTGCTTATGTGTTTATTTGTATTTTCGCTTCCTGTCCATAACGCTGCATGTTTCAGTCTACTTTCTTTGGGTTTTTGTTTTGTTTTGTTTTGTTTTTCGTTTCGATCTTTTTTTTTCGTTTTTTTTCTTTTTCATCGCTTATTTCAACTTTTTTTTTTTATTGATCTCTTCATCCCTTATTTCTTGGTTTTTTTTCAAATTTTCATCGTTCTTGTTATGAGTCTTTCTTCTTTTTATTTCTTCCTGATTTTTCTGTTATCTTTTTTGCTTCCTTTCTCCTTCTTTTCCTTTGTATCTTTTTATTGCCCCTTTCTTTCTTTTTTTTCTTTCTTTATTTTATTTCGAGAAGGAATATTTTACTCAAGATAGTTCACGTAACAGTACGAAACGAAACATAAACACACACACACACACACACACACACACACACACACACACACACACACACACACAGATATATATATATATATATATATATATATATATATATATATAAACTTAAAGACATAAAGATAAACAACACAACGATCCTAAATATAACACTAAGTTACATTCTGAAGAGAACAAGTAAAAAGTATTATGTGAGAGAGGATACGAGCAAGCTAAGTGTATTATGAAAGTTGACAAATTTAAGGATTTTAAAGGTTCTATACAGTTTACGCAAGGTCCGTCTGGAAATAAACAGTTCTAGAGTGCTATAATCCTAGCTACAATAACGTAACGAACACAGTCAACATGCATTCATCATTCATCTGGGTCTACAGACATTGGTTAACGTGGGATCCATCTGGAAATAGAATACTTTTTTTTTTTTCGAGAAATATACCCTTTAGTTTACACCTATATTTCAGCTCATTGGGGAATACTTGAAGTCTAGATGTTTGTTCTAGTCTATACTTACATAGATAGTGTTCAGCAAATTATACGATAGAATAAAGTTCATGTTCTATATATGTATATTTTTTGTCATATCTAGTTGTATAGCCAATGGTACAGTTATCTGCAAATTAAACGCAGACAGACATTTCTTAATAATTTTGATTAAATTTACCAGCGTTTCCCATCTGAATCCATTTTGACTTATGCAGCAGGAGTTTGGGGGCTTACTGTCAACAACTACATGGAAAGGGTACATACATTTGCCATTAAACGGTTCACTGGGGTGCCGGTGCATTCATCGTATACCGTTTGGTATGGTGGATCAGGCAGGTATTCAATATGTACAAAATGCTTTGTAAGGTGTATGAAATATTGGATAAAATCAACCAGATTACGAATGTGGAGATTGTGTAGACAAGCAGACGAAACGCTGTTACTGCAAGCTGAGGAGGGTAGCCAGGACTGGGCATTTCAACAAAAGAAGGCTGTAGCAGAGCATGGACTGGAATTATTTTGGTTGTGCCAGGGCGTAGGAGATGAACATGGTTTCATATCTGAATTCAAAGATAGATTGATACCATTGTTCAAACAAAAATGGCGTGGAAAAATGGAAAGTGATAATAAATATAACTGGTTCTTTTCTCTTCAATCGGTTATTTCAATTTGTAAGATATATTTCAATTGTTTACGAACAGACGGCACAGAATTTGTGTTGCCAGGTTCCTATCAAGAACCTTTGGTCTAAAGGCGAACAAAATGTGATTTGGTTCAAACATCTCCATTGCCGATGTCCGATGTGCGGCTATGCTCCGGAGGATGAGAGCCATGTCATCTTGGGATGCAGGGGCTACGGCGCGCGAACTGAGAAAAATATGATGTATTGTCCAAAAACAAAGAGGCAGACAGGAAGAATCTGACTGAAATCTTGTCGTCTGAAAGTAACATTATGACTGCATCGCTTGCACAATGCTTTTCAGAGGCAGGGTCGCTGCGGAAGAAGAAAACGCTTAACGAGTGAGTTGCATGAAATGGTTTGCTGTTTGTAATACATTTACCAGTTGAAGAACCATCAGGAGTACATTACACAACAGGCATGACAAGATCTCGCTCTCTCTCTCTCTCTCTCTCTCTCTCTCTCTCTCTTTTCTCTCTCTCTCTCTCCTCTCTCTCTCTCTCTCTCTCTCGTGTGTGTGTGTGTGTGTGTGTGTGTGTGTGTGTTGGTCTTATTATTTGTATTCTGTTTTCAATTACTTTGCCACTGAAATAAGATCAGTTTGTCTACCCCTGTCACAAGGGTTTCTAGCTAATGACTGTACAGCAGCAAAGTGTCAAGTGTCAAGTGTCAAAGTCTCTCTCTCTCTCTCTCTCTCTCTCTCTCTCTCTCTCTCTCTCTCCCCCCCCCCCCCCCCCCCCCCCCCCTCCCTTCTTCTTCTTCTTCTTCTTGAATCACTGACGTGTTCTTGCCTGTCACTCATAGTCTTTATGTCCGTGTGTTGGCTAGTTAAATTTGTGCCCCTAACACTAACGGTAGCGATGAGGACAGGAAATTTTAGCTATTGGTTACTCCGACACTGTGCGAAATTATAAAGATCCCCGGTTAATTATCATTATTCTCAAGTACATCTAAGTAAGATTTTCAAAATAATCAAACACTCTTATGAGTTTTGCATTCGCTGTGTGGCGCAATAATAGATAAAGCTCACACCCTGTGACATACCCCGTGGACATTAAATTTCATATCTTTGTGCATCAGGCTGACGTTCAACCGTCTTTTCAGTTTTTTGCGCTGCTGCTTTGTCACACAAACAACATTCGTTCCTAGACTGATCACTGTAATAACAATTATCCTGTAGATTACTACTAATAATCATCACTTTCATAAAGCGCAACACCCAACAATACAACCTCAAAGCGCTTCAAGAACACATGCATCATGAACGCTAAACAATCTGAAAAACGCAAACAAACCAATAAACAATAGTACCTAACAGTCGAGTGCATCCTGCTCTAAGGTTGCTGAGTTAACTCGTAACTTTGACAAGAAAGGTGAGTCTTGAAGTTCAGTGTTGCAGGTGACCAGGGTTTGAACGCCTTTGCATGTCTTTTTTTTTTTTTCATCCCTGATATGAACACCTGGATTGGCTGGGGAGTAAACAATGCGAATTGGATCACGTGCGTTCCATGGATTTCACACTAGTAGCTATCAGCCTCCCCTTCTTTCTATAACACGATGCTTTCGTATGTGTGGTATTTTCTTTGAGCTTCTACAATGGGTTCTTACAGTGAAATCGTATCTGTTATCAGCCGCTGACATTCACATTGTGCCAGAAAGAGTCGTTCGAGACATTCAAAACTGAACAGGTGTGTGTGTGTGTGTGTGTGTGTGTGTGTGTGTGTGTGTGTGGTGTGTGTGTGTGTGTGTGTGTTGTGTTGTGGTGTGTTGTGGGGGGTGTGTGTGTGTGTGTGTGTGTGTGTGTGTGTGTGTGTGTGTGGTATGTATGTATGTTTTTTTATGTTTGTGCGTGTATGTGAGTGTGTTGCGTGTATGTGTGTTTGTGTGTGTGTGTGCGTGCGTGCGCGCGCGCGCGCGTGTGTGTATGTGTGTGTGTGTGTGTGTGTGTGTGTGTGTGTGTGTGTGTGTGTGTGTGTGTGTGTGTGTGTGTGTGTGTGTGTGTGTGTGTGTGTGTGTGTGTGTGTGCATGTCTGCGTGTGTGTGCGTGTGCATGTGTGTAGAGTATGTAGTGTATGTGCGTGTGAGTGCGTGTGGGCGCGCGCGCGAAGAGGAGGAGAGAGAGAGAGAGAGAGAGAGAGAGAGAGAGAGAGAGAGAGAGAGAGAGAGAGAGAGAGAGAGAGAGTCTACTTTGTGCAAGGGTCATTAAAGAAATTCAAGCCTCCACAGGTGTGAATCTCTCTCTCTCTCTCTCTCTCTCTCTCTCTCTCTCTCTCTCTCTCTCTCTCTCTCTCTCTCTCTCTCTCTCTCTTCTTCTTCTTCTTCTTCTTCTTCTTCTCTTCTTCTTCTTCTTCTTCTTCTCTTTCTTCTTCAAGATCTATCGATATTGAGCAATGTTACTTCACACACACACACACACACACACACACACACACACACACACACACACACACAAACACAATCGCATACACACAAGCGCGCGTGCACACAAACACACACAACACACACACACACACACACACACACACACACACACACACACACACACACACACACACACACACACACATATATATATATATACACATGGGCGCACGCGCGCATGCACGCGTTCGCTACATATGCAAACACGCACGCGCAAAGACAGACAGAAAAAAAAATCGATTGCAACAGCAAAGATGACTCCCCCCCCCCCCCCCCCCCGCTCCCTCCCCAAATCAACTCGTATTACAGATTTAACAACACTTTCTGTTTAGGAGAACCTAGAGATGGGTCTGTAAATCAATTTTTCATTAAAGCAATACATTTGTTTAAGCTGTTCTGGAGTATGGTCAGTCAGTACAAGCTGAACGGTTTTAACCGCTGACTGTTTGAAAACAATTATACTTACGTCTTTTCTCCACCGGCGCGTGCTATGCTTTCACCAGATCAAAGTAATCATAGACGTTGAACAGTGTACATTATGGCAATAAACTGTGCTGAGGGTATCGCTATTTAACAACTTGTGTGGATGAATATTTAGGAAAAAACCAGTTTCCGCAGATCTTTCCTGCAAAATTTCTGGCGTGTGTTTTGTAGCAGGTTGTGCCCCCCCCCCCCCCCCCCCCCCCCCCCCTCCCTCCCCCTCCCATGAAGTGAAAAGATATTTATAGAAACTGATCCGTTCATGTTATAAGGTCGTGCTTTCGCTTGTCAGACAAGCCTCTCGTTGAAAACGGGACATCACCATGAAAGAGAACTCCACAGAAAGAAATTCGTGTACCCCTTTGAAATAGAATAAAATAAAATAAAACGTATTTGGTGGTTTATTTCAGTTCAGATCTTCAATTTCTTGTTTGGGCATTTGACTTCCTCAGAGCGAATAAAAACCGATTTGGCATCATTACAGAACAGCATTTTAAGTTTGATTGGAATAATTGTACAATGTTTCAAATTTTCAAAAAAAAAAGAAAAAAAAAAAAACAAAACGAACAACGGAACAATAAAAGCCGCTTCTGCTTCATTATTATTTAGAAGGAATTCGTCTGTGTATATTTGGAATGATGGAAATATGTATTTTGTATACAATCATTCATTGTTATGCCGATTCATGTTTTCTCTAGTCATTTTTTTTTTTAAGATAAAGGGTTGATGTCAACAGTTGGCCATTCTAGTTTGCATGGGGGACAAGGAATGAATGGAAGTTTAGATTTCGCCTTGTCTTTAATTTCAGATAGGTTGAGACGCCATGGCGATGTGGTTGGCGTCGCAGACACCCGGCTGGGAGGTTGTGGGTTCGATTCCCATCAGAGCCATGTGTGATTTTTCTGCCCCGACGACCGGCTGCTACCCAGAGTTGAGTTTGCTACGGGCTCAGTTGGGAAGACTGGGACCACACAGTCAAGTTTCATCCACTAGATGGATGCGCCTCTGAGAGTGTTGCTCAAATTTCCTGACCAACACTGCAGGTGTCTGTATCTCTCGGGCCTGGTTGACGCCGGGATATATCATGCAAGTAAGCACAGAGCACAGCCCCTGCCATGCAGCCTCAGATCAGAATAGAAATCCACAGCATCATTTTTATTCCCCTCATTCTCATCGATCAGCATTTGAAAAAAAAAAGTCTCATATTCTGTGGCCATTTACGCCATGATCTCATGGTGACCTCAGTTTTCGGTGTCCTTTCCACGTCTATGGCTTTGCTTTGATTCCGACCGGGTCACCGGTATCAGAAAATTCATGGGGACTGTCGTTGGACGGACGTGGTGGCGCCCTCCGGAGGAGAGCTCACTCACGCCGGCTCCACGACTAAGCAGTTATTGTCGTCAGTAGGGGGCTTACTATAGGTGGTGTCCTGCGTATGTTGGATCAGATCAGGCATTACTGGACACCACCGAAGTGACTCGGCAGCTGTGCAGTGTCTCCTCCGGTGGGATGCCTCTTGACGACTTGACATTGACTGCTCCTGTGGATTGCCGGTGCCGGGGCTGAGGTGGGCCGGACCTGGCTGTGGCTGTGGACGGGGGTTCTGAATGACAAAAACAAAACAAAACAAAACAAAAAACAAACAAACAAAACAAAAAAAAAAAAAAGAAAAAAGAAAGAAAATCAGATCGGTGGAATAAATGCGATATGTAAACGTAATTGTTGTACATGAAGGTATGGATTTCCCCTTGTAGGGAAATGAATATCGGATCTCAAAGTGGCTTAATCTAACCATTGTTATCACATTCTGAACTACAAACTACTGTGACTGCAAACTATCAACGGTCATCTACTGATAATCTGCAATTCTCACATTAATCTCTAAGATGATGCATAATAAAGAACACGCAAGGCAAGCTTGAATGCCTTTGTGTTTTCTTTATCAAATATATAGAAACTCTTGGGGAAAAAAAGACTTCATGGCGCTGTTTAATTCTCTCGAATGCGCGCAGAAAAGTTCTAGAGTAAAGATTTCCTCCAGATTTGGGCGAAACCCATGCCTCTTAATCTCATCGTTCATTCTATTCCTTAGTCAGATTTAAAGTTTGGCAGCATGAGTTGCTCCAAAAGGTTAGATAGAATACCCGCAAATATTGAACCGCTGGTGACTGTTCCATAGCTTTGTGTTTTCATCTACCCACCTAGCGACTGTTGGTGGAAGGATAAAGACAGCCATACGTGAGGGGAAGGGGCAGGGGTGTGGATGTGGAGGTGAGGAATGGGGGTGTGGAGGTGGGCCGGGTGTGGGGGCCGTTGCTGTGCCAATTATTGAAAACGTCTGGCCGCACGTGCTGCTTACGTGTTATCAGCTGTGACATCGGGGTCAGCCCCAAAACGGACGGCTAATGGAACGCTGCGGATTTCTCAACCCCCTTCTCCATCTCCTCCTTTTTCTTTCGCATTGCTTCTTCTTCTACACTGCTTCCTCCTCCTCCCCTCCTCCTCCTCCTCCTCTGTGTGTGTCTCTGTCTCTGTCTCTGTTTGTCTGTCGCTCTCTCTCTCTCTCTCTCTCTCTCTCTCTCTCTCTCTCTCTCTCTCTCTCTCTCTCTCTCTCTCTCTCTCACTCACTTTCCGTGTGTGTGTGTGTGTGGGGGGGGGGGGGGGGGGGGGGCGTTCGTCCGTGCGTGCGTGCTCATGTGCGTGCGCGCGTGCGCATGTGCGTGCCTGTGTGTGTGTGCGAGAGTGCGCGCGCGCGCGTGCACGCATGCACGTGCATGCTCCCCTCCCTCTCTTTCTCTGTACAATAATTTTTTTAATGTGTGTGTGTGTGTGTGTGTGTGTGTGTGTGCGCGCGCGCGCGCGCGCGTGCGTGCGTGCGTGTGTGTGCGTGTGTCTGTGCATGAGTGTCTGTCTGTATGTCTGTCTGTCTGTCAGTGTCTATGGGCGTGCGCACATGCGTGCCTGCCTCATTCTCTCTCTCTCTCTCTCTCTCTCTCTCTCTCTCTCTCTCTCTCTCTCTCTCTCTGTGCTGTGTGTGTGTGTGTGTGGTGTGTGTGTGTGTGTGTGTGTGTGTGTGTGTGTGTGTGTGTGTGTGTGTGTGTGCGTGCGCCCCCGCGCGCCCTGTGTGTGTGTGTGGTTGCGCGCGTTCGTGTGTGAATATGTGTGTGTATGTGAATGTGTGCGCGTTTGTGAGTGAGCATACGCGTGATCGCGCGTACATGTTTATTAATGTGTGCGTGCGTGCGTGCGTGCGTGCGCGCGTGCGCGCGTGTGTGTGTATGTGAGGAGAGAGATGAGAGAGAAAGAGACAGACACACAGACAGACAAACATACAGACAAAGACAGAGGGATGGGTGGTGGGAGGGTGGAAGGATTTCCCAATTATGACGAAATCATAAAAGAGACGTAGATTTTGGACGTGTTGAGTTTCAGCGTGGTCTGTCTGAGTTGTGGGTCTGCCGCCGTTAATTAGCGTGCCGTGTCTGACTCGACAGACATTCTTCCCAGTGCCTGGCTCGACAGACATTCTTCCCAGTGACTGGCTCGACAGACATTCTTCCCAGTGACTGGCTCGACAGACATTCTTCCCAGTGACTGGCTCGACAGACATTCTCCCCAGTGACTGGCTCGACAGACATTCTTCGCAGTACAGGAAGCTGATTGTCAACTTTCACTGTCTGAAACCGATTTGCTCAAAGATCCTTTCATTTCCTTTGTCTGCTTGTTGATTTGTATTCATTTATCACCATATTTTGCAGTGTCGATTTCTGAAACATATCGTAACGAACAGAGATTCATTCTTATCCATTTATAATATTTAGTTCTTTATCTATTAGTTTTTTTTTTTTTTTTTTGTTTATTGATTTTCAATCAGCGTTTTTTTTTTTCAATCGTCCCTTTGCTTTTTTTATTTACCTTCTTTTCGTTTATGTATTTATTTGTTCCTTAATTCACGATTTCGTATGATTTCTATTCATGTATTTGATTACTTAATCTACTTTATGGCTTTGACAAAAGGGAAATGAAGATAGCCATAATTCACACACACGCACGCACACACACACACACACACACACACACACACACACACACACACACACACACACACACACACACACACACACACACTCACTCACATACACATACTCTGAACAGATGAATAAATGAAAGAATGAATGAATGAACGATCGAACGAACGAGCGAACGAACGAACGTACGTACGTACGAACGAACGAACGAACGAATGAATGAATGAATAATACAGAAAGTAAAGATCAGGTACAAACACGTACTTGGACACATATCTATCACAAAAGATATAAGGCCTGGTCACGTGTCTACCTGCAGCGTCGTTCATTGGGTCAATTCGGGAAATGTATTTCGACACTCCAGGACATCGTGAAATGAGCTCTCCCGGTACGCATCTTCGTGATCTGATTTCTGACCTATGTGGCCAGAGGACATCACAAGGAAAGCTGTTTGAAACATATTTCAACTTAAATACGATTTCATGATGTTTCGTGTGATAGTGCCTAACGCTATGATATTTCGTGTGATATTGCTGCCCGACGCATCATGGGAATAGACACGAAGAGGAAATCGAAATTGAGACTGATTTTTTTTTTTTTTCAAATATTGTTTTAATGAGAATGAGGATGATGACCAGCTGCCATGGCAATGTTGTCAGCGTCGAGGATTCCCTGATGTGAGGTCATGGATTCCATTCCCTGATGTGAGGTCATGGATTTGATTCCCTGATGTGAGGTCATGGATTCCATTCCCTGATGTGAGGTCATGGATTCCATTGTGAGGTCATGGATTCCATGATGATGTGAGGTCATGGATTCCATTCCCTGATGTGAGGTCATGGATTCCATTCCCTGATGTGAGGTCATGGATTCCATTCCCTGATGTGAGGTCATGGATTCCATTCCCTGATGTGAGGTCAGGATCCCTGATGTGAGGTCATTCCATGGATCCCCCTGATGTGAGGTCATGGATTCCATCCCTGATGTGAGGTCATGGATTCCATTCCCTGATGTGAGGTCATGGATTCCATTCCCTGATGTGAGGTCATGGATTCCATTTCCCTTCCCTGATGTGAGGTCATGGATTCCATTCCCTGATGTGAGGTCATGGATTCCATTCCCTGATGTGAGGTCATGGATTCCATTCCCTGATGTGAGGTCATGGATTCCATTCCCTGATGTGAGGTCATGGATTCCATTCCCTGATGTGAGGTCATGGATTCCATTCCCTGATGTGAGGTCATGGATTCCATTCCCTGATGTGAGGTCATGGATTCCATTTCCCTTCCATCCCTGATGTGAGGTCATGGATTCCATTCCCTGATGTGAGGTCATGGATTCCATTCCCTGATGTGATTCCCTGATGGATTCGATTCCCTGATGTGAGGTCATAGATTCCATTCCCTGATGTGAGGTCATGGATTCCATTCCCTGATGTGAGGTCATTGATTTGATTCCCTGATGCGAGTCGATAGATTTGATTCCCATTAAAGCCATTTCTTTATGGGATTTTGCTACTCCAACCAGCTCCTACCCAGAGTTGAATTTGATATGCACTTACATGGGCATACTGAGACTACACAGTCGAGTTTCATCCACTAAGTGGATGCGGGTCTAAGAGTTTTTTGCTCAAATTTCCCTACCAACATTGCAGGTATCTCTCGGGCCTGGTTGACGCAAGATATATCATGGAAATAAGCGTAGAGAATAGCCCTGTCATGTTGTTTCAGACCGGAATGGAGATCAGTGATTTCATCATCATTGTCATCATCATCATCATCATCATCATCGTCATCATCACTGGTCACCGTTAAAAAGTCTCAAATTCTGTAGGGTTCCAGGTGCTCTTTTCATTGTGACGTCAGTTATCATATCCTGTCCCACATCTACGCCACTGGTGAGTTCATATCATGGTTGTTGACAATGGCACATTCAGAGGAACTGTCGGCATAGGAGGTAGTGCTCTGTGCGCGTTGTATCAGAACAGGCGGCACTGAACTCCACCGACGTGATTCAGAATGAGGATGATAGTTGTTAGCACAGAACTGGTTTCTTGTCACAGACCGCATGCCAGGGTTGGACTATATGCCTCCTGTCATACTAAAATGTCATCCAGGCGTCAACACGGCCAGAGAGAACCAGACACTTGCAGTGTCAGCGAGAATATTGTGCAATGCCCTCAGAGGTGGATCCATTCACTCGATTGTTCGGTTCCAGTCTGAAGCCGGCCATGGATCGAAAAATCACACAACTAAATGCTTCTAGTGGAAATCGAACCCACAATCTGCCAGACCCGCGGGTTCGCCGTGCTAAATACTGCACCACGTCGGCGTGCCAAACACGCGCCTGAAATGGATCAATGCACAATAACACACACACAACCAATCACTGAATTACGAACAAACAGACTAGAGCTAGTATGATAAATAACGTGAACGTCGACCAACCGACCGATCAAAGACTGGACGAATTTTGGATGACTGTATAAGCTTCAAAATTGCTTCCTTACGCGTGAAATTCCTAACGCATCAGTTGATTTGCAGAGAAATGTGATAAGCAACTTTGTTTTAAACTTAACGTAAACCCAATCATTTATGTTTCAGATTCATTTTAGACGTATTACCGAAAAGCTGCAATACCACAATGCGCAAGGTTTACAGTCAGCTGACTAAGTAAATTGATATTGAAAAAAAAAGAAGAAAAAAGATTTGGGAAGAGGGTCTCACATTAACCCAACGCGCTGGTTTTGGCTCTCAAGTCATCTGAACAAGACAACGGAAATCCATGCCCTGATCAGTTCAAAAGAATATCCTACGAATCGACGGTGAAACTGCAAAGACAGAATCTCGAAAACTTGATCTGTAATCGATGATGAACTCGACAGGAATCTTTGCGTTGAACTGCATTTTATGAAAGCAGATTTATCATTAGAAAATAAAGGCATGAAGAAAAGGAGAGACGAATGTCACAAGAAAAAGATTTTTTAACGATAAAAGGGATTTTAGTGCAATTAAAAACAGCTTATCACTTTTTCTATTGCAAAACAACAATCAACCTCTTATCTAAAGTTTATTACAAATCTGTGGTATTACACGAATGGAAATAAAATCAATAACAGGAGGAAGAAAACACTCAGGAAAAAAAGAATGGTCATGCATACACACCAATCTTGCAGCTGTAGTGCTCATGCACCAAGGGGCGAGAGGTGGGACAGGGAACGGGCGCAGTTATATGTTTCTTTTTCAATTATTATTTGATTAGGTTGTTATGAACAATGCATCCGAGAATAGCAAGCAAAATTATCATTTTGCCATATAAAATGTCTTCCACACTGAAACACATTATTAACCATTACTTCACGTAAGTCTATATTTTCAGGCATTATTGATGCTAGAATTTCAACACACAAGATCAATAAGTATGGTGATACTGGGTCACCTGTCTGCACCCTCGTCCAGTGGGAAATTTCACCGTTAACGAGGTTACACGATTCCATAGTCCTGTAAATGGTTTATACTCATTTACACCTGTAAAAGGTTTAGACCCATTTACACCTGTAAAAGGTTTATACCCATTTACACCTGTAAAAGGTTGATACCCATTTACATCTACCTTGTCGAAATCCAAATGCTCTCAATAATTAAAACATAAAATACCAGCTAACTGAATCGGATGCTTTCACACAAAACCAATGTTTTACAAAATCCTGAAAAACTGTAATGTTCTATATTCGCAGGTAAATATTTATGTATTGTTCCCTATAAATCTGTTCTAAATTTAAGGAGAAAAAAAAAGCTCGATCCTAGTTAATGAGATCGGGTGACAGTGTTAAGCAGTTGGCTATGCACAGTGATTCTGTTTCATACATAACGCTTAACTATGAGACAGGTCCACAGTTCTGATAAAAGTGTCTTGATGCCTCTCCTTTTAGTGTGGATATAATGACTCCTTGTCTTCGAGCACAAAGAAACCCTCCCCTTTCACCCTCCCAGCCCCTGTCCTCTCTCTTGAAATCTGATTTCTAAAAATCTCACAACATAAACATCTATTCTCTTCCAAAAGCACTTGAAGACATTCAAAAACACCTCTCCCGGGACTTTTTTTTTTTTTTTTTACACTTCATGTTCTTTAATCTCAAACTTGATCATTCCAGTGTAATTTCGCCATCTTAATAATCTGCCTTATGAAGATCTAAAAGTGGACTATTTTCAAGAATCAAAAGCTCATTTAAATAACTGATCTTATATACAAATACTTGTAGAAATCACAGACTTTGTGAAGAATATTTTCTTGATCATTTAGAATATTACCATAGTTGTTATTTGTTTTTTTTTTATTTTTTTTTTACACTTCATGTTCTTTAATCTCAAACTTGATCATTCCAGTGTAATTTCGCCATCTTAATAATCTGCCTTATGAAGATCTAAAAGTGGACTATTTTCAATCAAAAGTCATTTAAATAACTGATCTATATACAAATACTGGTAGAAATCACAGACTTTGTGAAGAATATTTTCTTGATCATCATTAGAATATTACCATAGTTGTTAATAACCGTCTGTTTTTAACCAATACGTTTTACTGATCAAATTTTTCGTTTCGGGGGAATTTACAAAAATTTTTCTTATTTTTTTCCTCTCTTTCACAACCCACTGGCTTTCGACGTCAGTCTCGTTTCGTTTCTTTTCTTTCGCTTCTTTCGGAATTTTCCTTTCTCATGTCTTCCCGTCCCCCCTTCTTCTATCTCTGCTCTTCTCTTTTCGGCGCCCCCCCTTGCTTATCTGCCCCCTTCGCCCCCCCCCCCCCCCCTCGTCTCCTTCGGTTTCGCCCCCTCTCTCTCCCGTCGCCCTCTCTCTCTCTTTCTCTCTCTGTTCTCTCGTATATAGCTTTCTTTTTTGTTTTGGTTCTTTTTCTTTTAGGCTATGGATGTAACCTTGCTTACCAATTACGTTTATACTTCGTTAGCTTTCGTTTATCTGTAAATTAGCTTCGTGTTACGTGTCGGAAAGCTGAAGTGTTTTTTTGATTTGTTTTTTTTTTTTTTTTTTTTTTTGTTTTATCTTATTTTCGTCAATAAAAATCAAGAAACAAATCAACAGGAATATTATAAACTGTGACTTCCGTCAACTGACGTTGTGTTTTCTGTTTCTCTTGCATATGGGTTTACTGAATATCCTTGTTTGACATTCCCCCCCCCCCCCCCCCCTCCCCCCCCCCCCCCCCCCCCCCACCCCCCCCCCCCCCCCCCCCCCCCCCCCCCCCCCCCCATTCCCTTTTTTTTTTTTTTGTTCGGATTTCGGGGGGATTTTGTTGGGATACAGCCTTGTTTTTTTTTTAATACCTGAAGAGAGTTAAATTTCCAAATTAATTCTTTACGTATACTGTAACGTTAACGAATCCATGCACTGCTTTGTCTTCACCCGCAGTAAGTGAAGTGAGATAGAGAGAAAGAAATCCGGTCCAGCTTCATGAAGTGAGTTGATTTATTGATTGATGTGATTTATTGATTGATCGTTAATATCAAAGCATGAAGATCTTGGTCGAAGGCCTTGTATTAGCTTCAGTCCTCCTCAGCTAACATGGATTCATCGTTAAAATAAAAGATCACTCATACTGACAATTCAACAGGAAAACACTGTGTGCGTGTGTGTGGGTGGGGGGGGGGGGAGGAGGGGGGTACGTGTGTGTGTGTGTGTGTGTGTGTGTGTGTGTGTGTGTGTGTGGGTGTGTGTGTGTGTGAGAGAGAGAGAGAGAGAGAGAGAAAGAGACAGACAGACAGAGACAGAGAGAGAGAGAGAGAACGAGAGAGATATACAAACATAACAGATAGACCAGACACAAAGATAGACAGACATTGATAGAGAGGACAGACCCTCAAAATCAAAGACAAAGAGATAGAAAGAATGACACACACACACACACACACACACACAACACACACACACACAGAGAGAGAGAGAGAGGAGAGAGAGAGAGAGAGGAGAGGAGGAGGAGAGAGAGGAGAGGAGAGAGAGGAGAGAGAAGAGAACAGGCCGGGAAACCCTTCCCTGATAGAGAGATAACAAGGTCCGTTTTAAGCCTCCCGCACGTGTGCGCGTTGTTTATCCTGGGCGGGGCGACGAAAGAAAGAGTTCCCTGCCTCACCCCTCCTTCGGCATAAAGACGATGCCAGACGATTCCCCAGACCCTTATCAGCCACACTACTACACTAAACGCTGCGACCGCGCGACCACAAGCGCGCAACTTTAACTGGGTCATCCGCACGTGAAACGAAGGCAGGGCTACGCATGGATAAAGGGAGGGGAGAAGAAAGGATGAAGAGCGTGGGGGGCGGGGCGGGGTGGAGGGGGGAGGGGACGGAAGAGTGGAGGTGTCGGAAGGAGCAGTGGAGAGGTGACGGGGGGGGGGGGGGGGGGGGGGGGGGGGGGGGGGGGGGGAGGAGGAGGAGGGGGGGATGGATGAAGGGGGCAGTTAGGTGTTGAGTGAAATGTGACGAAAAGGGTTGCAGAAGTGATGTGAGGGGTGCTCTGTTGGGAATGTCACTGGAAAGGATTACGGGGTGGTAGAAGAGGTGGATGGCGGATGGCGGAAAATGACGTGCCGACAGGTGTGTTTAGACTGAAATTGGAGATTATGCGACGAGTTATCGGGGTTGTTACGATATGTAGCGGTCTGTCGTCAGTAAAAAGTAAATAAATAAACAAATAAATGAAGAGGTAAATGATAAAATATCCCTAAAAAGAGAGACATTAAAACTGCAATAGGAATATTATGGGATTGTTCAGGCATCAGCTTCTTGCGTAACTTTTAACTCAGTATGTAATGCCCGAAGGTAAGGTAAGGTAATGTTGCTTACAGCCCAGACGACCGCAAAGGGGCCATATCAGGGCTGTCACCACGTTAAAATCAATTCACAAGTCATCCAAAAAAAAAAAACTTTCACACATCTCTTTAAAATACATCTAAACAATGCCTGAAGATGTCTTTCGATGAAATAACATGATTACATACCATGTGGTTTTTGTTTTGTTGTTTGTTTGTTTGTTTTTTTATTTGGTCGTGTATCGGTTTAATCATATTAGACTAGTATCAATGTCGCTTATATTGTACCAAGGATTTTTTTTTTAAAAAAAGTAATAAACCACAGATAGGTTCAAAAGCTGAATGCCTTTTCGGCAATGCTATCTTAGTAGGCACAAGAAATGAGATAGTTCTACGTTACCGACACATCACTGTCACTGTCCCATCCTTTAATCCATGATGCAGCTGCAACTGTCGGCGATGCGGATGAAGATGGGAATAATGGGGTGGTGAAGGAGAGGTAAAGGGAGTGGAAGAGGGGGAGGGAGGTGGAGAGGGAAGGGGAAGTAGAATTCTGTCCCTCTTGGGATACTTCAACATTTTCTCGGATCGACCAGAACAACACGTGACCATGATATGCGCCTGGATCGCCTACGACCAAGATGGCAGAGGTGATGATATCGATAAGGATCACTTTCCTAGTGATGATGAAGATGAGGGTGGAGGATGATGATGATGATGATGATGATGATGATGATGATGATGATGGTTTTGATGATGATGATGATGATGATGATGATGATGATGATGATGATGATGATGATGATGATGAGGTAAGGTAAGGTAATGTTGCTTATAGCCCAGCCGACCGCAAAGGGCCACATCAGGGCTGTCACCATGTTAAAATCAACTCACAAGTCATCTCAATAAAAAAAATTAATTTTTTTTTAAAGTAAAAAAAAAAAAAATTCACACATCTCTTTAAAATACATCTTCCAAAAAACGCACCAGAAAAACGTCGTTAAAAATCTTTCTTCCGTAAAATCTTCAATCAGATGAAAAATGTTAATCTCTCTCAGAAACTCAAAGATCACGTCAGGTGGGACATCTCTGAACAGGGTTTTCATGGACTCTGCTGTAAAGTGTTTATGTCTCACATCGTGCAAGTCCCATAATCTAAAAAAAAAAAAAAAAAAAAAAAAAAAGATATGTTTCACTGTGAGTGGAACATGACACGGAATACACCACGGAGCTTCTTCACCTTTTAAAAGATAAGAATGGGTATAAAACGAGTGGCCTGTGCGCAAGCGGCACAAGACTGTTTCTTCTTGACGGCCGCCGCTGGAACATGGTAAAAAATCGTTCAGGTTTGGACGGATTTTAAATAGTTTGTTATCCGTCTGCAAGGTCCATTCCTCTCGCCACAGATCTTTGACATAGGCCTGTGTTTTGGGGTTTCAGATCAGTGTGAGGAACAGTAAACCTGATCAACTTTTGCCTTGTGGCATTCTTGGCAAGCTGGTCAACCCTTATTGCCTCGGATGCCCACATGGCTGGGAACCCAAGCAAACACTACGTTGTGTCCGTTTGATGATTTTAGGGGAGGTGTACAGTTAAAAAAAACTTTCAGTAGTTGGCCTCTAAAGCAGAAAGGGAGTCTGATAGAATAAGGAAATCTTTCTGTTTCGATTTGGAGATCATCTAAAGAGCCAGGACCAAGGCTGTCAGCTGTCGGTGGGAATGTGTACTGTACTTCTCTGAGGGGGGTCTACTGCACAAAACACAGCAGAGGCAACTCCCTCCTCAGAT
>JADBJO010000241.1:475801-480801 GCA_016801955.1 Conus betulinus | reverse complement strand
ACAATTACATTTTAGGACCAACAATTACATCTTGGGACCATCCCATTACATTTTAGGAGCAACAATTACATTTTGGGACCAATAATTACATTTTGGGACTGACCCATTACATTTTTAGGTCCAACAATTACATTTTAGGACCAACAATGACATTTTAGACCAACAATTACATTTTGGGACCGATCCATTACATTTTAGGACCAACAATTACATTTTAGGACCAACCCATTACATTTTAGGACCAACAATTACATTTTAGGACCATCCCATTACATTTTAGGACCAACAATTACATTTTAGGACCAACAATTACATTTTAGGTCCAACAATTACATTTTACGACCAACCCATTACATTGTAGGACCATCCCGTTATATTTTAGGGCGAACAATTACATTTTAGTACCAACAATTATATCTTAGGACCAACCCATTACATTTTAGACCAACAATTACTTTGGGGACTGACCCATTACATTAAGAACCAACAATTACATTATAGGACCGATCAATTACATTTTAGGACCAACAATTACATTTTAGGACCAAACCATTACATTTTAGGACCAACAATTACATTTTAGGACCAACCCATTACATTTTATAATCGAGCCATCACATTTTACAGCATCCAATTACAATCTAGGACCATCCCACAATGTTTTAGGATAATCCCATCACATTTGGGACAACACATTTTAGAACCAGTACATCGCAGTTTTGGATCGACCCATTACATTTTAGGACCAATCCATTCCATTTTAAGATCAGTCCAGTACACTTTAGGAACAAGTGATTATATCTTATGACCAAACTGTTACATTTTAGACCGGCCATTACATTTTGGTGTGGATCTGTGGTCGGGATCCAAGATCCGTTTGATCTTAGCAGAGGACTGTGCTCTCCCTAGTGCCCTTCTTGTTATCATCATCATCATCATCATCATCTTGTTATCATCATCATCATCATCATCATCATCATCATCATCAACATCTTGTTATCATCATCATCATCATCCTCTTGTTATCATCATCATCATCATCATCACCATCATCATCATCACCTATCTACGTTGCTTCAAGATGTGCGACTACCTTGCTTCTTCAGTCTCAACATAGACACAAAAAGCACAAAGCAAAGTGACCCCACCCTCCCCCTTCGAACGTACCTACCATCATCGCCACTCCCACGCTTTTCTCGACAGTATACAATAAATGCACGCTGAAAAAAAACACGTATTTACCTGGTCCAATATGCGCGCAGACGACTGTCCATTATGCGTGCGCTGAATTGTCCTGTTTTATATGCGTTTATTGAATTGTCCTGTCCGGTATGCGTGTTCGGCCAGTGTTTACTGTGGATGCGTCCCAGGAGTGTCTGCAACAGACATACACAAAGTTGATGGCGTCTACGACCCAACATGCCATCGATTATGGGACCAAAGTAGCGTCATTCGCTGATAGCCGTGTTCCTTGTTCATTCGGGGGAAAAGGTTATCGACCTTGAAGAACACAGCAATAATCAGAAAAAAAAAAGTTTTGTTTTTATCCCTCAACATCGAAACTGTTTTCCCTGCTACAAGTCACAGTAGGAGAAAAACAGCTGTCATCCTTCAAGGAAGCAGCAATTATAGGGAAAAGCGCTATTATCCTTCAGGAAACCAGCAACAATAAAGATAATGGAGATAACAACTACGGTCGCTGTGACTTCTAGGTATCAGAAATGTTTTCCCGGCTCCTATTTCCGGCTTTCGGAACAATAGTATAATGCCAGCAGTGCACATGCACATGCACATGTCAGGAATTACAGGGAAAACATCAGCAGGACTGACTTCCCTGTTATTGCTCTTTCTCTCAGGATGACGACTGTCGTTTCCTCTGGAATAAGGGGAGAACACTTCACTACGTATCCAAAGGAAAACAGGGAAAATAGCGGCGATCCTTACAGTAAACGGGGGAAACAGCTATCATACTCAGAAAACGAGCGAAAACACATTGTGATGCTCCAGGAGGATGATAAGTGATCTCCTTGAAGTCCCTTCGGGATATAATTTGTTTTTCCTAAGGGACAAGAACTATTGTCGACTTATGACGTAGTCACAAAGTGATGATGATGATGATGATGATGATGATGATGATGATGATGATGATGACGACGACGACGATGATGATGATGATGATGATGATCTCTGTCTGTCTGTCTGTCTGTCTGTCTGTCTCTGTGCGTGCGTGTGTGCGTGCGTGCGTGTGTGTGTGTGTGTGTGTGTGTGTGTGTGTGTGTGTGTGTGTGTGTGTGTGTGTGTGTGTGTGTGTGTGTGTGTTGGAGGTCTATAGATGTGAAACTAAGTTCAATCTATGATGGGAGCATGGTAGCTTCAATAGCCGGTAACAGCTATTGGCCGGGAATCCAGCTGTCATCCTTCCAGGAAAATAGGACATTGCTCTTATCCCGTTTTTCTTATGAAAACAATCGTTTTCCCTTTATTCCCTCGGCAACAACTGTCTTCCTATTTCCCCGAGGGAACCAGGTATGAAAATGTTATCGCTAAGAATCACAACTCTGTATTCCTATTCTTGAGGGGGGCAGGAGTATCTATTTTCCTTACGGAAAACAACGATGTTCAGAAAATACTTGCGATGCATGGATATCACAACTGTGTTGCATGCGTTTGGCATGGCTAATAGCGGTCATCACTGCTTTCCCTGTGAATAAGTTTCCCTCCAGATAATTTCTGTTTTCCTCAAGAAACCAAGGATAACAGGAACCCAAGGAAACTATGGAAAACGGTTGTGGTCCTCAGGGAACACAGGCAAAACAGTAACTATCATCAGGAAAAACGGGGAACACAGGCAAAACAGTAACTATCATCAGGAAAACGGGGAACACAGCAAAACAGTAACTATCATCAGGAAAACGGGAAACACAGGCAAAACAGTAACTATCATCAGGAAAACGGGGAACACAGCAAAACAGTAACTATCATCAGGAAAACGGGCAACACAGGCAAAACAGTAACTATCATCAGGAAAACGGGGAACACAGCTTTAATCCTAAGAAAAAACAATTGATTCCAAGAATTTTGGTTGTGATCTTCGAAATGATAAATGTTTTCCTTCTTGTCGCTGGGTTGTTGTTGTTGTTGTTTTTCACCCTGACCCAAACACTTTTGACGCCGATATGCTTCCATATTTGAGACTCAACACATCATTATGCGATGAAATGAGATCATGGCAGATGACAGTAAAACTCAACCTGAAAGCTTGATAAACCAACCAAACTTCAAGCTCTAACAGTGAAGATTTTGTGTCTGATGAGGTCCGAGGACCCACATCGCTTATCGTCTGCTCAGCTGCCGTGTTTGTTGAATCAGTGCTTGCGGACGCGGAGGTTTCGCTCAACCCGGTGTCTTCGTTTTCACATGGGTCAGTGTGTCTCCCATGTGGCCTTCAACAACAAAGATGTGAGTGCTGGAGAGACTGAATAAATGAGAAAAAAAGCGTTGTCACTGGTGTTAAAGTAAATGCGGTTAATGCCAACAGAACAGATCAACAGATGATGCCACACTCACACTTCTCCATCATGCTTTTTCACACCCTCGAAAAACCTGCCTCCTTTTTTTTTTTTTTTTTTTTTTTTTTTTTTTGCTGTCCCCCAACTCTTCGCCACCTCAGAGGCAGTGCACCCACGCCGCTCATTCCGACACCCTGTCCACAGCCACGGCCCGGTCGGCCCCCGCCGCAGCCCCGGCACCGGCAATCCACAAGCAGCAGTCAATGTCAAGTCGTCAAGAGGCCACCCACCGGAGGAGACACTGCACTGCTGCCGAGTCACTTCAGTGGTGTTCAGTGGCGCCTGTTCTGATCTAACATACGCAGGACACCACCTACTAAGCCCCCTACTAACGACAATAATTGCTTAGTCGCGGAGCCGGCGTGAGTGAGCTCTCCTCCGGAGGGGGCGCCACCACGTCCGTCCAACGACAGCCCCCATGGACCGCCAATACCGGTGACCCCGACGGAACCAACCAAGGCCACAGACGTGGAGAGGACATCGAAACTGAGGTCACCATGAGAGCAGGGCATGAAGGGCCACAGAATTTGAGACTTTTTTTTTTTTTTTTTTTTTTTTTTTTGCTGATCGATGATGAGAATGAGATGATGATGATGATGATGCTACGGATTTCCATTTCGGTCTGAGACTACATGACAGGGCTGTACTCTACGCTTCCTTTCATGATATATCCCGGCGTCAACCAGGCCCGAGAGATACAGACACCTGCAGTGTTGGTCAGCAAATTTGAGCAACACTCTCAGAACGCATCCATTAAGTGAATGAAACTCGACTGTGTGGTCCCAGTCTCCCCAACTGAGTCCGCAGCAAACTCAACTCTGGGTAGGAGCCGGTCGGGGGCAAAAAAAACCCACATGACTTCTGATGGGATTCGAACCCACGACCTCCCAGCCGGGAGTCCGCGACGCTAACCACTTCGCCACGGCGGCTGGTAACCTGCCTCCTTTGTACGCATTCTCTTTATTGATTTCTCATCAGCATTCAAAACCATACAACCACATCTGATGGCAAAGAAACTCATTAACATAAATGTGTGTAACAAGCTCATTCTTTGGATAATTGATTTTCTTACACAGAGGACACAGTCTGTTCGATATCAAAGTGTTGTTTCGTCTTCCAGAGTCATTCAACTGGCGCACCCCAGGTACTGTTTTATCACCAGTGCTTTTTACTCTGTACACAAATGATTGTTCAGGAAGTGATTCAACTTTGTACATTAAATAATCAGATGACTCAGCATTTGTGGATCTCTCCAACTCTGATTCTATTTACTTCAAGGAGGTTCAAAGATTTGTTGACTGGTGCGATCATAACTATCTTGATCTGAATGTAACAAAAACGAAAGAAATGTTGATTGATTTTAGAAAGAATCCAAAAGCTGTACCACCACTTTTTATCAAAGGTGTTGAAGTAGAACGTGTTGAATCATAC
>JADBJO010000241.1:468301-470801 GCA_016801955.1 Conus betulinus | reverse complement strand
CACGCATAGACACCATATACCAAAGACGGTAGTAAAAAGTTATCATCCTGACTCTGCACACACACACACACACACACACACACACACACACACACACACACACACACACACACACACATACACACACACACACACACACACACACACACACACACACACACACACAATGGGCGAAGATTGCTGGTTGATATGCCCGCATGATTTGCAAACGTTACGAGCGACTAGTTACATAAGAAGACACGGGGCACATCTACTGCCGCTTCCTCCCAGCCCCCCACCATTGCACTGACGTATCTGCACGATTAGCTTCCCCCGGCTAGGGGCCTGTGATCGCCGCTAGATAGCGCTGGTGTCGGTCACAGCGCCCCCTTCAGTGCAGCCAGCAGGGAAGAAGGAAGGAAGGGAGATAACGGCCCCGACTTTAACGAGATTCCCGGCGTTCTGCGAATAGAGGGGTCGTTCAGGCTCTGCTCCTAATAATGTTGGTGATTATGGTTATGACGGCGATGACAGCGATAACAACGACAGCAAGAAGCACAGCACAACAACTACAATGACTGCATTAATAAAAATTGTGGTGATAACAGTTACAATGATGTTGATGATAATGATGATGACGACGATGATTCTCATAATGATGACGACGATGACGACGGCGACGACGACAGCGACGACGACAACGACGACGATGACGACGACGACGACAATGATGACGACGTCGACGATGACGACGAGAGCGATGATGATGACGATGACGACGACGACGATGATGATGACGACGATGATGACGACGACGACGACGACGACGACGATGATGATTACGAGATGATGACGATAAAATAAGATAAGATAATGTTGCTTATAGCCCAGGCGACCGCAAAGGGCCACATCAGGGCTGTCACCACGTTAAAATCAACTCACAAGTCATTCATTCACACAACTCTTTAAAAACGAGATGATGGCGACGATGTTAAAAAAAAAAGAAAAAAAAAAAAAAAAAAACCCACAGCACTCATGAGAGCAATAGCAGTTTTGTTAACTGTGTCAATGACTAGAACAAAATCAACAATAACAACAACGATTGAAGTTAAAGGTTAAAGTAGTGGTTATAGTAGCTGTCTAAATTGTATTAATAGTTATGATGATGGCTATTATGATGAAATGATGATGATGATAAAGAAAAGTATCATGGTTCTCTCAACAGTTAAAAACTTTATGAATGACTGCGTCAGTATCAGGACATAAAGTGACAGTCACAAGCACACTGTCACAAAAAGGCAATGAAAGAGGTAGGTGCGCTGTATGAAATACGATTACGATCTCTGAATGGATTGCATCAGTCAAGTTACCTTTTCTGAACGTGGCTGCATTCTCTGAATGTGGTAGTCCTCTAAATTTGTTTGAATCTTCTGAGAATGGTATAGTCCTTTGAATATGGTTATAGAGTCCTCTGAATACAACAGTATGCTGGTTGTGGGATATAGTCGCATCCTCTCAATGTAACAGCATCACCTGAACGCAGTAGCGTCATATGAATGTAACCGCATCATCTGAATGTAATAGCATCATCTGAATGTAATAGCATCATCTGAATGTAATAGCACCATCCATCTGAATGTAATAGCATCATCTGAATGTAATAGCACCATCTGAATGTAACAGCACCATCTAAATGTAATAGCATCATCTGAATGTAATAGCACCATCTGAATGTAATAGCATCATCTGAATGAAGCAGCATTATCTGAATGTAGTATTATCTTCTGAATGTGGTAGCATCATCTGAATGTGGTAGCATCATCTGAATGTGGTAGCATCATCTGAATGTAACAACATCATCTGAATGCAGTCGTATCATCTGAATGTAACAGCATCATCTGACTTTAACAGCATCATCTGAATGTAACAGCATCACCTGAATGTAACATCATCTGAAAACAGTCGTATCATCTGAAAGTAACAGCATCATCTGAATGTGGTAGCATCATCATCTGAATGTGATAGCATCATCTGAATGTAACAGCATCATCTGAATGTAACATCTGAATGTAACAGCATCATCTGAATGTAACAGCATCATCTGAATGTAACAGCATCGTGTGAATGCGATAGCATACTGGGAATGTAGCAGCGTACTTTGGATGTCTTTCCGTCCTCTGAATGTAGTAGTGTCTTCTGGATGTAGTAGTGTCTTCTGGATGTAGCAGTGTCTTCTGGATGTAGTAGTGTCTTCTGGATGTAGTAGTGTCCTCTAAATGTGGCAATGTCTTCTAAATGAGATAGTATCCTCTGAATGTGGTTGTGTCCTCTGAACGTGGTTGTGTCCTATGAATGTGGTTGTGTCCTCTGGATGTGGTTGTGTCCTCTAAATGCGGCAATGTCTTCTAAATGTGACAGTATCCTCTGTACGCAATGGAGGCCGACACAGAGCCACTCAGTTCAACAGGTACAGGTGGATGCCTTTCACAACACGCAAAGGAACTCCAACAAGCGAAAGACG
>JADBJO010000241.1:453301-463301 GCA_016801955.1 Conus betulinus | reverse complement strand
GGCCATGCACATGGCCATTGCGTCAACTCACATGGCTGGCACACGCCTCGCGCCCTCTAACCGCTTTCATCCCGGATTCTTCCTTCGCAACCAATTACACCCCCTCCCCTCCCAATACCCCCTTCTTCTACCTCCCCCCCCCCCCCCCCCCCCAAAGCGAGATAACGACTTTCTTCAAAAGTTCTGTCTTGACCCCCCCCCCCCCCCCCCCCCCCCTCTTCTCTACCCCAAGTCCCCCACCCTTTCTCCACCCCTCCCTATGCAGCCAGTCTCCGGAGACGGTTGATGAGGCCAGCTCACCAGTGGGCTCACCAGAGAGATAACGAGCCTCGCCTAAAGAGATAATGAGGTGAGGATTTTCCAGGGGCTTTGTAGAACAAACGCTGGCCGCGAAGTTCCGCGTGCAGCTAGCTAAAGCAGGAGAGGTTCGGAGCTCAGAACGAGAACTGGGGGTGTAGTGTGGGGGTGTGTGTATGTGTGTGTACCCGTTGAGGGAGGGTGGTGTGTTTTAAATAAGCAGAGTGTCGGCCACTGTTTGGATTGGACGTTCGCTCCTTCCTTGGCTCCGGATCCTGAAGGGTGCTGCGGGAGCGTGTAGAGTGGCAGGGATTCCCCTCCCAATTCAGCTCCATTTCAACACGTCTGCTTCCACGGTGGTCGCACCCCTAGGGATCTAGGATCACAGGAATTCAGGGGGTGTGAAGGGGCGTGTGTGTGTGTGTGTGGGGGGGGGGGGGGGGGATGTAGATGGGTAGAGGGATGAGGGGATGGGGGACTGGGGGGGAGGCATAATGGAGATGGTCACGGACAGTGGTTAGGGTCAATTTTCGGGAGTGTGGTCAATGAACTCGACCGTCCAGAGTAACGGCTCTGTCTGTCTGCCTGTCTGTCTGTCTGTCTGTCTGTCTGTCTGTCTCTCTCTCTCTCTCTCTCTCTCTCTCTCTCTCTCTCTCTCTCTCTCTCTCTCTCTCTCTCTCTCTCGCTACACACACACACGCATATACACACACATACTCTCTCTCTCTCTCTCTCTCTCTCTCTCTCTCTCTCTCTCTCACACACACACACACACACACACACACACACACACACACACACACGCACACACACACACACACACACGCACACACACGCACACACATGCTCTCTCTCTCAGTCATGCACACACGCGTACATACACACACACGCATACATACACGCGCGCGCGCGATCATGCACGCACACACACACACACACACACACACACACACACACACACACACACACACACACACACGCCTATATTGTTGATCCTTATATATCAGTTAATTATTCGGATATCAGAACGACATGTTTTATTTTCATTGTATTGTGTTCTGTTTTTTTTTCCAGACCTGATTTTGATTATCACGCATCACCGGATCCTTGCACATGCGTTGAATTTGTCGCATAATCGAGTTGTCTTTTTGTCATTTTTGATACGTACAAAGAGGGACCATTCACGTTTACCTTAACGAAAGGTGGAAAATGATATGAAGAACAAACATTTATCCTGTAGAAACCTCAACGCCAGCAGACTCACACAGAACTATCAATATCAGGTCGTCGGAAGACCCCTCACTGGAGGAGTCACGCTGCTGCTGCTGCTGAATCGTGGTGCTAGTTCTGGTCCACGATACACAGAACATCACACAGTGCTCCCCCAACTGAAACAATTAGAGCTTGATTGCTGAGCGCTTTAAATTCTGTTTTTCGTCTGTGTAGGGTCAAGCAGTCGGAGGATCTTCTGCCGGAGTGGTGCGTTTTGTGGGCTGGGTTGTCACCCGCTCTACTCTCGCATCTCTTCCGGCGGAGGACTTCTGACATGTACAGATGCCTGTTGGCACTGCGTTGATCCACAGACGCCAGCCCGCATTCTCCAGTCCTGTCCCACCCTGGGCACGTTGCGACGACAGGAATCCTTGTTCCGTGCTGTGGACCTGAGAGAGAGGCTGGGAGAACCGGCGACGTCGCCGAGGCAGACGGCGGAGGTGAGCCACAACG
Source organism: Conus betulinus (assembly GCA_016801955.1). Lineage (NCBI taxonomy): Eukaryota > Metazoa > Mollusca > Gastropoda > Neogastropoda > Conidae > Conus > Conus betulinus. The sequence goes on along the minus strand of JADBJO010000241.1, from coordinate 461,279 downwards.
CCGGGCTACTCTCTTCACATGGCCGGGGTGGCTGGAGAGGACGAAGTGATTCATGAAGAGGGACAACTTGCAGACAGTGTACTGTCATCAGTGTGGCTATGCCGCAGGGCAGTATTCATCAGAGTCTACAATGCGAAACTTGGAGTTCACGCAGTGCCTCAGTTTTTGCAATCGCCAGTTCTACTGCTCTTGAAAAAGAGGCTAGACTATTTTAAGTATCTTGGACTATTTTTAGCGATTCAGTTCAAATACGTCTTGTTTACAGCCCAGCTGAGTGAGGAACCATGTCAGGACTGTCACCTTGTCAGAGTCAATATTTCTAGTATAGCTATTAAAAAAAAAACTCATAAAAGAAATTTTGTGAACACTTCCAATATTTGCTTTAATGTCTTTCCCCTATAAAACGTTACATCACATGAAACATTTTTATCTTATTTACCTCAAAACTCACATCCTGTGGAGCATCCCTGAACAAGCTCTTCATGAAGCCTGCTGAGAGTGTTTCCTATTCAACATCATGGAAGCTCCAGCACTCTACAGGGACACGTTGTTCAGGGCGAGGATAGCAGCTCCACAAAGGAAGGCAGAACAAGGCTGACCCGGCAGTGCCCTGCCATGACCAGCCTCAGAGTCACGCCAGAAGACAGATCTGTCAGCCTCCCTGTGAAGACAGAACTGTCCAATTCTCCAGTACTGTCCACCTTTCGCTTTGGCTGCAGGAAGTGAACACCAACAACAGTTTACAAGACAAAATCCAGACGTTCTTGAATTAAAGTTTCAGACGAATTCTCCAGTCCTCATAAAAAAGCATATGACAGACAACAAAAATAAAGGACGTTGCTGGTCACAACACCTCTCCCCTGTTTGCCATAACTGGGGACAGAAGGCTGTTGACATACCTCAACGTCCACGCGTGCGTCACAGCTCCTCTCAGACCTACCGTATAGGTAGAGCAAAGATTTTAAGAACACCATCGCTACTTGGTCTTCCCTTGTCGTCTGGTGGAGGACATCTCTTCAGTAGAATCTGGCTGATGTTGCAGTCACTGTACCCTCGGAGTGTTTTTTTTTTTTCCACTGTAACCTGCGTGTATCCACAGGGAACTTGATGACCCTCGTGGCCAAACTTTCGTCTTTTCCCTTGCGGCTGAGGCTCACAAAGAAACCCTCCTGTTAGTGGCGCGCCCGCGCGTGAGAAGGTGCACAGCAGAGGGTGCAGGTGCTCTGTTATTTGTTGACCTGTATGGATGTTTTGTGAGTGATAGTGGGCACGTGAATGAGGGCGCACGTGCTCTTTTAATTTAAATATTGTTTGTGTGGCGGTGCGTTTGAAAGGTGTGGGGGCATACCGTCCTCTCTCTCTCTCTCTCTCTCTCTCTCTCTCTCTCTCTCTCTCTCTCTCTCTCATTTTTGTGTTTGAGTGTGTGTGTGAGAGAGAGAGAGAGAGAGAGAGAGAGAGAGAGAGAGAGAGAGAGAGAGAGATCTAATATGCCCCTCGTGGTCAGCTGGCTCTAAACAATGTAAATTGATAGAAGAAAGTGTGTGTGTGTGTGTGTGTGTGTGTGTGTGTGTGTGTGTGTGTGTGTGTGTGTGTGTGTGTGTGTGTGTGTTTTTTCGCGATGATATAAAGAGAACTTTTTTAAATGTTTATGATGTGTCTCCGCACACACTCGCGGTGTCTTCGGCTTAAGATGACGTGATCCTACGATGGTGCGACCGGTGCTTTAAGTCTGGGCATAAAACCAAACATGCATGTTTATTTGCACACAGACGCCACCCACACGGACACAACGTAGACACGTGTCGGACAATCGGCAGCGACACGACCTATAACTGATAAGGAAAAGCCAAACATGGACGCGACAGACCACAGCGAAGTGACCGAGCCGTGAAAACATGACCGCCGTGAAGGGAAACAACTTTGCAGGACTTTAAGGGAAACAACTCTGATTACCGACCCCCCCCCCCCTCCCCCTTCGCCCAGGGGACGCTACTGTAGCCGCGGTGGTGTTGTCGGAGGGTCGCGTGCCAGGGGCAGAGAATAACATCGTGGCAGCTAACCTGACTACCAGCCCCTCCCGGACCAGACACAGGTGCTGGACAAACGTGCTCCTTAATCGCCGTGACCTACTGCCCGAGGATCGTCCCCAGGGCTCTCCGTGGGGCATCCAAAAGGGCACAGGAGCCAGTCTGGCTCAGTGGTAAACCACCATCTTCGCAGACAGACGTATTGCAAGGTCGAATCCCGCTGGCGTCCGACCTGAAAAATGCTGTTCTCACAGCCAAATTTTGATGTATTGATGCAGTTTTGATAGCCACGCCCCCTCCCTCTCCCTCTCCCTCTCCTCCCTTTCCTCCCACCCGTCTCTCTCCAGTCTTCTGCAGCGGGGTTGGAACCGAAGAAATCAGGTAGCATCGTCCTCTGCCCTACAAAAAAAAAAACGTGGGGAGGAGGGAAGTAGGAAGGGAATGGGGGACAGACTAGCTGCTGCCAGCGACCCCTCTGCCCTTCACTATTCGAAGCGATATGGAGCGCGCACCGTCTCCTCCCCTTGCTCTTTTTACAGGAAATTAAAAGATGAGAGAACATCCCCTTTGACTGACAAATAGCAGTCTGCAGCCCTACCCCCACCCCTTCCTCGCTCCCCCTCTGCGATTTTACAAGAATATTTTTACTCATACAACACTCTCGCACGCGCGCGCGAACACACACACACACACACACACACACACACACACACACACACACACACACACACACGCACGCACGCACGCACGCACGCACACATACACACACAGAGTGTAGACTTAAAAAAGAAAACTGTGTGTGTAACCGACGTGTGAATGCAGAATGAACCATGGCTAGATTTAAGCCAGTGGGAATTGTGACGTGAGGTTTCAGCAAGTTATTATTATTGTTCCTTGTTCAGTGGCCAAGGACAATACTGTACTTCCGTCAGCCCCACTGGCACTTTCGGGCGCATCTTTCTTCTCACAGCAGTGCCTCCACGGACGTTTCAGGCCCTCAACACTCTCCACAGCTCTCTTCTCTAAATCAAGTGCCACAGGTTAAAGGTTTTGTGATGCGGCCAGTCCTCCATCGGTTCGGTCTTAATCCCAGCTAAACGGTACAATCCAGCAGGTTTCGCAAGACATAGCTTCACGGTCGGATGAAGTGTGCTGACCGAGGCTGTATATACCTAACAGGATTTGAACGACCAACAAAGGCTCTGTGTCTTGTCGGTGAAGACACCAGTGACACGCAGTAAACACGAAATCGATCGATCGACCGGTCAAGTAGTCGGTCAGTCAGTCACTACACAGAGTACGGTACGATGTGATGCAATACAACACAACATAATACAATACAATGATACAATCGATGCAATACAAAACTCACAGTAGAATACAACACAACACACATCGACCATTCCATGCCATGCTGTATGTTATTATCTTACCATACTATATCATACCATACCATACCATACCATACCATACCATACCATACCATACCATACCATACCATACTATACCATACCATACCATACCATGCCATGCCATGCCACGCCATACCTTACCATACCATACATACAATACCATACCATACCATACCATGCCATGCCATGCCATGCCATGCCATGCCATACCATACCATACCATGCCATACCATACCATGCCATGCCATACCATACTATGCCATACCATACCATACCATGCCATACCATACCATACCATGCCATACCATACCATACCATACCATACCATGCCATGCCATACAATACCATACCATACCATGCCATGCCATACCATACAATACCATACCATACCATGCCATGCCATACCATATTCTGCCATACCATACTATACCATGCCATACCATACCATGCCATACCATACCATACATACATACCATACCATACCATACCATGCCATACCATACTATACCATACCATACCATACCATGCCATGCCATGCCATATTCTGCCATACCATATCATGCCATACCATACCATATCATGCCATGCCATGCCATACCATACCATACCATACCATGCTATGCCATGCCATGCCATGCCATACCGTACCATGCCATACCATACCATGTCATACCATGCCATACCATACCATGCCATGCTATGCCATACCATACCATATTATGCCATACCACACCACACCATACCATATTACACCACACCATACAATACCACACTATACAATACTATACCATACAAAACCAAACCGCACCATACCATATCACACCGTACAAATACCATACCACACCATACCATACCATATCACACCATACCATACCATATCATATATCATACCATACCACACCATACCATACCAGACCGTACTATACCATACCATACCATACGACATCACACCATACTATACCATACCAAACCATACCATCCCATACCATACCATACCACACCACACCACACCATACCATATCATACCATGCTATACCATACCATAACATGCCATACCATATCAGGTCATGCCATGCCGTACCATACCATGCCATACCATACCATACCACATCATATACCAAACTATATATATCATACCATACCATATACCAAACTATACCATACTGTAGCATGCCATACCATGCCATTCCATACTATACCATACCATATCATACAAAACTACACCATCTCTCACCTTCCACTGAATTGTTCATGTATGAGAGAAGGGTCATGGCAGTCAATCACAGGCTTTAGAGTTTAAAATGCTAATGGCGCTTGGTATTTAAAAAAAAAAAAACTTCTTGAAGACATTCTTCTGTGCTCTGGGCATTCTGTAACGTCTTCCTGATGGAAGTTGTTCAAAGTGGCAGTGGAGTGGGTGTGAGGGGATTAGAGACGAAAGGCAAAAAGACGGAGTCAGAGTGACAGTAAAGAAAGGCAAAAAGGCAGAATCAGAGTGACAGTAAAGAAAGGCAAAAAGGCAGAGTCAGAGTGACAGTAAAGAAAGGCAAAAAGGCAGAGTCAGAGTGACAGTAAAGAAAGGCAAAAAAAGGCAGTCAGAGTGGCAGTAAAGAAAGGAAAAAGGCAGAAATCAGAGTGGCAGTAAAGAAAGGCAAAAAGGCAGAGTCACAGTGACAGTAAAGAAAGGCAAAAAGGCAGAGTCACAGTGACAGTAAAGAAAGGCAAAAAGGCAGTCACAGTGACAGTAAAGAAAGGCAAAAAGGCAGTCAGAGTGGCAGTAAAGAAAGGCAAAAAGGGCAGTCAGAGTAACAGTAAAGAAAGGCAAAAAGGCAGAGTCAGAGTGACAGTAAAGAAAGGCAAAAAGGCAGTCACAGTGACAGTAAAGAAAGGCAAAAAAGGCAGTCAGAGTGGCAGTAAAGAAAGGCAAAAAGGCAGTCAGAGTGACAGTAAAGAAAGGCAAAAAGGCAGTCAGAGTGGCAGTAAAGAAAGGCAAAAAGGCAGAATCAGAGTGACAGTAAAGAAAGGTAAAAAGGCAGAATCAGAGTGGCAGTAAAGAAAGACAAAAAGGCAGAATCAGAGTGACGGTAAAGAAAGGCAAAAAGGCAGAGTCAGAGTGACAGAAAAAGGGAAATTACTAACACAGATTTCCAGACGCCGGAAGTATGTCTTCTTTTGAAAGAGTTCCCACATCCTAACTGGGCGCACTGACAAAGGAATGTTACCTCCTGTTTGTTTCCTTCTTTGACTGTAACTAAATAAACACCGAAACGAAGTTGTGAGAGTGTAGATAGCTTGCCATCTTGAAGGCTGCCGGACTATGCAGATAAATACTTCTTTTTGCACTTCGATGTGCGTATTTCACTGCACCGACGTGACGTTTCACGGTGTGTGTGTGTGTGTGTGTGTGTGTGTGTGTGTGTGTGTGTGTGTGTGTGTGTGTGTGTGTGTGTTATTTTGTCAGTACAACCTTGAGTTAATCTGACAATAAATTGGTTTCGGTCAGTCACTCAGTGAGGTATTTTCGCTAGTCGAATATCCTGTCGAAAATTGTCCAGTAAATCGGGGTACAATTCTAGATTCGATCGAAAGATAGATATTTGTATGGCATGACATCGAAAGAGAAGAGAGACAACAACAACAACAACAACACACACACACACACACACACACACACACACACACACACACACACACACACACTGTTGTAAAATTATGTCATTGGCTTTAAAACAAAAAGTAAAAGGCGTATATATCGCGCGGCCTGTCATATGTATATCGAGATCGTACGTACTATGATAAAATATCCACCTGTCATTTTTTGTTTCTTTGTTTTGTTTTGCTTTTTTTTTTTTTTTTTTTTTGGGGGGGGGGGGGGGGGGGATTTTTTTTTGTTTTTTTTTTTTTTGTTTTACATTCTCATTTTTCCCTCACTTAAAGCTCACATAACGGACAGAGAGGGACATAAAAAAAAAAATGCAAAAAAGAGATGCGATTCTTTTATCGTTTTCTTTTGTTTCAGGAATATCCGATCATCGTTCCGACCCACCCACCGCCTCTCCCTAATCCCCCACTTTCACTCTGCCCTTCCTGCTCCAGCTCCCCGCTCTGTCAACGTAGCCCTGCGTGTTAACATAGCTTCACGTTGGGCTCACAAAGAGCGAGATGCACTCAATTACACGCCGATCGCACCGCACGTGCGGAGCATGAAAACCAAACCTTTGGCTGCAAAGGAGGCAAGAAAATAAATACCCCGCGCGGTTAGATAAACTCGGTACACTGACGTTGCAGAGAGAGAGAGAGAGAGAGAGAGAGAGAGAGAGAGAGAGAGTATGGACGAAGAAGATGAAACAGTCACCAAGCCGACGAGAATCGCAGAAAGACAAACTCTCTCCGGACCCGAAAACTGAGATGACGTCATTGGGAAGATCGTTACGTCTCTTTCCCCCCTTTTCGTGGATGGCAGATAAGGCCCAGGAGGAGGACAAAAGACGGAGGGGCGGGGGTGGGTGGGGGGGGGGGGGGTAATCATTGCACAAAATTAGTTTACTAAATTTCGGTCAGCCGTACAAACGCATGTTCGAGTGACAATATAAGCATCCAACATTCCCCAAAACTGTTTCGGGTATGTCATTTACTGGAGAGTGTAGGTCGTGGTATCGGTCGAACCCCTTCCAACTGCCTGTTACTGTCAGTTGACACCTCACTAAGTAGATGATGTAAAAGGTGCTGTTTTGTTGGTGGATAGTCCGAGGGCTTTTTTTTTTCAGGCCTTCGTAAGCCATGGACAATGCCACAGTCAGCTGGTAGTATGATGCTCTGGCACACTCCCAGCCTGTGGTCAGTGGAGTAGAACGTTGGTGCTGGTTGTGCGACACCAGTCATCTCTCTGACTGCTGCGGTTGTCTTATCTGAGGGGTTTAACTCATTGTTCAGACGTGCTACTCGTCTAGCTTTGACGTTAGGTTCCAGTTCTGCTATTCCAGCTTCAATCCAGTCAGTGGTCAGCCTGTGCCTTTTCGCCATACATGTCCATGGCCATGGCGTACATTTCCTCAAGCATATATTTCCATCTGCTTTCTTACATTCGCTGTGGGACGGCGCCGGACTGGCTGTTCAACAGTCAGCTAACCGCTCACACAGCCAGGAACTGGCTATCTAGCAGTGTAGATACGTGTGTCACTCGTTAGTAGTAGTGCCTACAGGACAGTAAATGCATGTCTAGGCCGAGACGAACGCCATGATCATGCAGTTCTTGCAGCCTTTATCCATTCTCGTTCACATTTCCTGATGCTTAAGCGCCCCAATACAACTGGGGTGAGAGTTGTAGTCGGATCCCGTCGAAGAAGCCTGGGCAAGGTGTAAGGAAACTCTCTCTCTCTCTCTCTCTCTCTCTCTCTCTCTCTCTCTCTCTCTCTCTCTCTCTCTCTCTCTCTCTCTCTGTGTGTGTGTTGTGTGTGTGTGTGTGTGTGTGTGTGTGTGTGACGCGCATGCACGTGAGATGCGCTGGTCATTCTGCTTAGTTTTTCAAAACTCGATTTA
>JADBJO010000241.1:443301-445801 GCA_016801955.1 Conus betulinus | reverse complement strand
CATTTATAAGTCAGTCAGGTAGCACATTTATAACTCGGCAGATAACACATTTATAACTCGGCAGATAACACATTTATAAGTCAGTCAGGTAGCACATTTTATAACTCGGCAGATAAACACATTTATAAGTCAGTCAGATAACACATTTATAAGTCAGTCAGGTACACATTTATAACTCGGCAGATAACACATTTATAACTCGGCAGATAACACATTATAAGTCAGTCAGATAACACATTTATAACTCGGCAGATAACACATTTATAAGTCAGTCAGTCAGATAACACATTTATTTAAGTCAGTCAGATAACACATTTATAAGTCAGTCAGATAACACATTTATAAGTCAGTCAGGTAGCACATTTATAAGTCAGTCAGATAACACATTTATAAGTCAGTCAGGATAACACATTTATAAGTCAGTCAGGTAACACATTTATAAGTCAGTCAGATAACACATTTATAAGTCAGTCAGATAACACATTTATTCATCAGATAACACAGTCAGTCAGTCAGATAACACATTCATAAGTCAGTCAGATAACACATTTATAAGTCAGTCAGTCAGATAACACATTCATAAGTCAGTCAGATAACACATTCATAAGTCAGTCAGATAACACATTTATAAGTCAGTCAGATAACACATTTATAGGAAAACACATTTACATGGCACATGGCAGAAAGCGAGCTTTTCTTTGGAAACATTCAGCACTGTAATCCACTGAGCAAAATATAAAACATTCTGTGGATGATCCTTTCACACAGCTTAATTTTACACTGTCTCTGTCAGCTGAACGAGCGATTGGTTTCTTTAAAGAAAACTCCAAAAAGCGGATGCACGAGATCAGATAAGATAATGTTGCTTATAGCCCAGCCGACCGCAAAGGGCTACATCAGGGCTGTCACCACGTTAAAATCAACTCACCAGTCATTTTATTAAAAAAAAAAAAAAAAAAAAAAAAAAAAAAAAAAAAAAAAACTTTCACACCTCTCTTTAAATGACTTCTAGAAACGCACCAGAAACTTCGTTAAAAATCTTTCATCCATAAAATCTTAAATCAGATGAAAAATGTTAATCTCTCTCAAAAATCCAAAGATCACGTCAGGTGGGACATCTCTGAACAGGATTTTAAGCGGATGTACAAAAATAAAGACAACAAATTTGTTGATTAAGCATTGCAAATTGAAAAGATCTCAATATTTCATACTGTAGCATTTGGCAAAACGAAAAGGTATGTCAAAGCGTAAACAGGTATGTGCCTGTGTATTTACAAGCTGTATTGCTTATATCAGAACAGCAGAGAACAAAAAAAAAGCACTGTGATCTGATTAATTTGCAAATGAAATAATTATCTTTGATCAGTAAGGACGAAAAAGTAACAGATGGTGCATTCCCATGTACGATTTGTAGGACCAATGCACAAATCTGAACGTACATAATATTATGAATAACAGTGTCCTCCTGCCCATGTCAACGGCACTGATTATTATACTGGCATTCTGAATGAATCAAACTTAGAAGAAGAAATGAATCTGCAGTGTAAAACAAAGAAAAGCTTTAAACATAATAATAATAATAATAATAATAATAATAATAATAATAAATGTATGGATTTTATATGGCGCAATTCTTGGGATCAACTCATTGCGCTCAAGTGCCCCCATACACACACGCACACGCACGCGCGCGCGACGCGCACACACACACACACACACACACATGCACGCACACACACACACACACACACAAACACACAACAAACACACACACACACACACACACAAACACACACACACACACACACACACACACACACACACACACACACACACACACACACACACACACCCCGCCAACACAGGCGCACTTACCGAGTTCATCGGTTCAAGCGTAAACACTACAGTTTTGCATGCAGTACATAAAAAGTCAGGTCAGAATAATAGACAGCATTCAGATATTATGGTTGACTGTAAAAGTAGCAGGAAAAGACCCGTTTGTAAATGAACACATTCAAGCTAGTTCCCCTGAATTACGCAATGCGGATCGTAAGCTTTTCAACAAAATCAGAGACTCTGGGTTAATACCAGAAAGAATGAGCATCAGGTTTGGTTTTGCCCCTTTATAAAGGTGAAGACCGTAAATCAGAAAATATGACAGTCACAGAGGCATAACTCTCATAAGCTGCACACAATGTTCACAAAGTCTTTGATTTGTAACAGCGGCACTTATTTTAATGCAACAAAAAAATACCAGAATGAAGGGCATGGTCCCTCAATAATTGAAACAAATCCTACTTTATAGAAATTTTCAGACACATCATGGACTCGAAAATTGTATTCGACGGTCACCCGATGTCTATGTATTCGCATTAATTAGATTTTGATGTAGAGTGTTTACAAACCTGAAACTGAACTGGTTAGATACAGGGGAATTCCGAGTGGAAATAGAGCGTTCAAGTCTTCAGACAGAATGCGCTAGCAGATGGGCTGCATTTCG
>JADBJO010000241.1:435801-440801 GCA_016801955.1 Conus betulinus | reverse complement strand
GGGGGGGGGGGGGGGGGGGAGGAAGAGAGGGGAGAGAAGAGGGAGGGGGTGCTGCCAGCACGATCTCAGCGACAGACGAATGGGGTCCACGGACGACAGCGAACACGCAAAGCTTTTCCATGATTATCAGAGATAGATTACCTGCCCCCCTCTCCCTCTGTCTCTTACCTGTGAGGATGTGGAGGTATCGTATCGGTCTGCTAGTTACCTCCCTGGACCAAGAAAGGGCATCGGCGTTTAATCATTTGTAGCTCCACAGACAATAAGGATGTCTTGAAGTTGTTTTGCTATCTGCGACAAAAATGTCGAATTATTTTTAACTACTTATTTATGTAGATAGTTAGCTAGCTAGCCAGTTAGCTAGTTGGTTGGTTGTCTACATATTGATTGATTCATTTAGCGAAGACAAAATACGAATACATACACAAGAAACCCCAACATGCAAGGCAACTCAGTACGCAAAACAAACCAGACCCGTGTATTCTGGACCAATATGTCATCTTCAAATGCCACAGATCCTCTTCTCCCTAAATCCATTAAAGTCACCAGGGCGCCACCTGAAGAATGTACACCAGGGTCCTCCAGTTCTGTTGGTTGTGTTCCTAGGCCGGGGTCTCTGGAATGGTATCTTTATCCCTTATGCAATGTCAGTCCATCATTTCTTTTATATTGGGTCTTTTGTCTTTTCCCTCAACAATACCTGGAGGATCGTTTTCAGCCAATCCACGGGATTCTGTTACGTGGCCATACCAATATAGTTTTCAGTGCATAACTGAGACCAGCAAGTCTTTAGATGGTCTTATGTGCTGCTTGATGATCTGACACACTTGTTCACCGGGGATATGATCAGTATATTTAATGTTCAATATCTGACGGTGAAACTTTGTCCCCCCCCTGGCTTGGATTCTTCGTTATAGATCCACCGGGAGTGTCCATGTTTCAAATGCACACAAGATGGAATATGGTTGTGTATGCAGACGTTTGATCTTGTGTTTGACGAAGATTTTTTTCCTCTCTCTCTCCCCATACAGGTTTTGATGTGCACAATGCTAGTGTTTCTGTTGCTCTTGAGAGGTTTGCTGACTTGGATCAAATGATGGATCCCTCTTGAGGTTTGCTGACTTGGATCTCTCTGTGGCGGCAAATGATGGATCCCTCTTGAGAGGTTTGCTGACTTGGATCCCTCTGTGGCAGCTCATTACGAAAAACAAAACAGATCCGTGTATTCTGGACCAATATGTCATCTTCAAATGTCACGGATCAATGATGGATCCCTCTTTGGTGGCAAATGATGGATACCTCTTGAGAGGTTTGCTGACTTTGGATCAAATGATGGATCCCTCTTGAAAGGTTTGCTGACTTGGATCCCCCCGTGGTGGTAAATGATGGATCCCTCTTGAGAGGTTTGCTGGCTTGGATTAAATGACGGATCACTCTTGAGAGGTTTGATAGCTTGGATCCCTCCGTGGTGGCAAATGATGGATCCCAGAAAAGGGAAATATTGATCAGTCACTATGAATGGTGTCCGAAAGCAGAAAACCACCCTTGCAAGTTCCACCGTCAACCCTGCACACATGAAGAATGACTTTAAATCAATGATGTTGTCCCCTCACTATTTCGTCAGTTCCAACCGAACAAAAAATCAAATTTTATTCATTTGTAGCCATAAAAACAATTTTGTAAAATATGTCACGATTTACCCAATTCTTTTCGACTTATCTTCAGGACAGTTAAACAAGACAAACACACAGTCAAACAGTCACGAATACAAACAAATAGACGTGGACGAAGAAACAAAATCAAGCCCATAAACACACGGACAAGCACAAAAAAGAAGAATGCTGTATTCTGTGCCGCGGTGTTTTCGTCCGCGCAGGGTAATGAATTAAACGAAATTAGAGAGAAAAATGAATAGATAGAAATGGTATGCACAATAAATAATCATTTAACAAATTACGGAGACAAATAAATCATAAAAAAAACTAATTAAAAAAAAAATGAAACTGATGCTGAGCTTGGCTGACGTGGGCCTGAACCAGGGTGGTTAAGTCATATTCGGAGTAACAGAAAGTGAAGCTCAAATGAAAACATTACTTCTTTCTTCTCTCGTTCATTTTCTCGTGTCTTCCCTCCTTCATGATTTTTTCTCACCCCACCCCCACCTCCCTCATTTCACCTCACTCCCAACTTTCTTCCCTGATTGGGTTGTCTCTACCTTGTTACCTTCTCTTTTTTCTGTCTTTCGTAAACTTGCTTTCCTCTTCTAAGGTCTTCCACTCTCTCTTCCCTGTTGTTCTATTTTGCCCAGGGGTTCAGATCTGGAGGAAGGGTAGACACCGTTTTCAATGGTGAAGAACCGCTGTAGTCGTTGCCCGGAATGACCACCTGAATGCAGACTGCTATCTCATAACGAAGGCAAACACACAAACAAACACGCACGGCCAAACAGACAAACAGGAAGAATACATTCAGACGGATCAACGCAGTGACAGACACAAACAGATTTTACAGGACATAATTATCTGACACTTTCTTTTTACGTATCAGTGTAGTGGTGACCTTAGTGACCGACACAAACAGATCAATAGGATAAAGCTGACACTTTCTTTTACGTATCGGTTTCGTGATGGCGAAAAATTCATCACCAGCTTGTCATTTATGATAACGGGGGGCTCGCGCGTTCGGCTTTGAAAACCGATTGACCCCTTTCATGACATACAATACTGTGCGTGACACTACTTAAACTTTCGCTTTTGTTTTGGCGACAGTTTTGTGCCCACACTTTACCATGACAGGAACGTGCATACTGGCCCTGCATAATGCATGGAAGCGTTGATACGTTGTGGTTTTCAGATTAAACCCAGTTAAGGTTTGTATCAGCATTCAAAGCTAATGGCATTGATAAAATATCGTTCCAAAGCATTGACATCATTTCGTTAACAATTTTCGCGAATGTTTTCAAAATTGCATCCAGCTTTAGAACGATCTCCAAGAGGGCAACTGTTATTGGTCATTGTTATTACTCTTGTATCGTTATTGCTGTTGTTACTGTTGTTATCAGTGTTGTTTGTTGTTGTTATTGCTGTGGCTGGTTTTTTGCTGTTGTTATCATTGTTGCTGCGGCTCTCTGTCTGTCTCTGTCTCTCTCTCTCTCTCTCTCTCTCTCTCTCTCTCTCTCTCTCTCTCTCTCTCTCTCTCTGTGTGTGTGTGTGTGTGTGTGTGTGTGTGTGTGTGTGTGTGTGTGTGTGTGTGTCACGGACTGTCTGTGTGCTTGATCGTCTGCGGGTGGGTGAGACAAACTGATGAGCAACGGGCGGAAACGGAAATCCTACTGCTCGCTCAAAGACAGCAAATCGCCACACAACATTGACAGCTGTAGTCTTCCAGATATAATGTCCATAAATGTCCTGCCCAGACAAACCTTCCACACACGCACAGGCCGGAAAATGGCCTGAAAAGAGTCACCATCCGGGGAACTCAAAATACCAAAGACCCTGAGGGGTGTTACATATTTCAAAGTCCAAAGGGGACATAAACGTGAACGCTTTAGAAAAGCTGCACAACACCTACAAGGAGTTTTTGCTTAATACGTGGAAGGCTCTTAACTACACTCCTCATATAAAGAACTTACATTTTGTTCATAAAAAAAGACATTTCAGAGGGAGTTTTAAAAAAGGCTCCCATGCTAGTTAAAAAAAAAAAACCAGTTGAAGTCTCTATGCGCCACGTGTATTTCCAGGACTTCCCTCTCAGAGGGGTCTTAAAGGTAAACTAGGGGGACGCTATTGAAGTCCTATCTACGATTCAGCAGATCAGTTTGCTGAGTGACGACTAGTCTCAATATAAGTACGTTTCACAACTGAAGAATAAAGGAGCCTCACTCTCGAAGCACACGCACTCCATGGGGCCTCCGTCCCGGGCTAAGAACACAGGCATGATTTTTTTTTTAACCCTTCAGTCACACAGTAGAAGACGCCTAGTTTCACCGCCATAGGTTCCATTTGACGTTGTGGGGAACAGTTTGACTCGCACCCTGAACACTGTCATAGGTTCCATTTGACGTTGTGGGGAACAGTTTGACTCCGAGTCTCGCGCCCCCAGATTCACTCAGCTTTCTCTCGCTGTTTTTGCCCTGCCATAGCGTGTAGACAGATCGTACGCTCTCAAGATGGGCCACTCCAGGGCAGCAGGCTGAAATGAAGTGGATCGGGTTCAATGGAGGTCCTCTTGTAACAGAGGGGAGGCACAGGGTGCCCGCGTCTAGCTCCTCTTGCCACACTACAGGGCGAAAGACAGCGGGGCTGGAAAAAACATCGTTCCAGTCTTAACTTGATTTATAATCATAGGCTATAATTCTTACAATCACAGGCTATAATTCTTACAATCACAGGCTATGATTCTTACAATCACAGGCTATGATTCTTACAATCATAGGCTATAATTCTTACAATCATAGGCTATGATTCTTACAATCATAGGCTATGATTCTTACAATCACAGGCTATGATTCTTATAATCATAGGCTATAATGCTTTTAATCATAGGTTATAATTCTTTGGAAGGTCGGAGGGAAAGGGGGGTCATATTCTGTTGATTAAAAACATTACAGGAGATCTGTTTTCCTTCTTGTGTGTGTGTGTGTGTGTTTTTTTTAACAGTTTGGAATAGAAAGAGCAAAACATATAAAACAACGGGGAACTTTGAGTTTAAAAGTTACCACAGGCCACCCCTAGACACCGACACACACCTTATCCCGCCCGACCAGTTGGAGGTGACACCGACACACACCTCGAGCCATTGTGTAGATCGGACATCGAGGCGGAGCCATTTTTTTTTTTCCCTTTCAGACAGTTCAACAGAGGTCATCTGGTACGGAACTTCAAATCAATAGGTGACCAGATCTTTGTTTTGGAGACACATCTCGCCAGATCATCGAGATCTCCAACACCTGAAGATCAAGTGACAGCCACATTTCCAGCCCATAGAAAGCCGTAGGGAGA
>JADBJO010000241.1:420801-428301 GCA_016801955.1 Conus betulinus | reverse complement strand
CGGGCAGGCCTACAGAGGAACTGGGCTGTAAGATAATAGAGATATCGGGCAGGCCTACAGAGGAACTGGGCAGTAAGATAATAGAGGTATCGGGCAGGCCTACAGAGGAACTGGGCTGTAAGATAATAGAGGTATCGGGCAGGCCTACAGAGGAACTGGGCTGTAAGATAATAGAGATATCGGGCAGACCTACAGAGGAACTGGGCTGTAATAGAGATATCGGGCAGGCCTACAGAGGAACTGGCTGTAAGATAATAGAGGAACTGCCTAGGAGGAACTGGGCTGTAAGATAATAGAGGTATCGGGCAGGCCTACAGAGGAACTGGGCTGTAAGATAATAAAGGTATCGGGCAGGCCTACAGAGGAACTGGGCTGTAAGATAATAAAGGTATCGGGCAGGCCTACAGAGGAACTGGGCTGTAAGATAATAAAGGTATCGGGCAGGCCTACAGAGGAACTGGGCTGTAAGATAATAGAGGTATCGGGCAGGCCCACAGAGGAACTGGGCAGTAAGATAATAATGCTGTTGAGTAGGCAGGCCCACGGTAGACTTGAGCTGCAAATCTAGTTGCAAGTGAGACGACTGCAGGCGGAAATCTAAATCTAAACAAATCTTAAATAAATGTTAGCGAACCGCCAAAAAACCAACCAAACCAAACAAACAAACAAAAAAACACGTGGACAAAACGAATCACAAGACAAAACACGACGCGCGTTTTGACCTTTTAGGTCTTCTTCAGGCAAGATACAAAACAATTAAGACCACGAAAATAAACGAGCAATCACTTATCTTCAATCACTTCAGCGCAAGATGGGCGTTGTGATTTCGTTTTGTCCACGTTTTTTTTGTTTGTTGTTGTTTTTGTTTGTTTGTTTGTTTGTTTGTTTTGTTTTGTTTTTTTTGGCGGTGGCGGTTCGCTAACATTTATTTAAGATTTGTTGAGCTGTAAGGGCATCTGATGGTGCTGGGGAAGTTCATAACAGAGTTGGACTGTAAGGCAGTTCAGCTGCGTTGTGTGTGCACTGGGCGTACAGGCAGTCACGGCAGGATGGTTTTTCTGGCAGGCCTACGGTGGACTTGTCTTGCAAGGCAACAGACCGGTAAAAGCTCTGTTGGGTAAATACTGGTTGTACAATAATAACCTTGGGCAATAACAAGATGCTTGTGAGAAAACCTTTTTTTTTTTCTTTTTTGGAGGGAGGAGGGGGCGCGAAAAGGAAGAATTTGTGTTTGGATTTGTGGTTAATAAATTAATTCAATGCCGCGTGTCAACAGGGAGAGTGTGAACTTTCATAGCCAGCGGAGTCTGCGTGCTCGTGTGTGTCAGTGTCGGGGCTGAGGGGTTCGGGAGGGAAACGCCCAGAAGACGACAGGGTACAGAAAAAAGGAGGGTGAGCGGGGGTCGGGGTCATGTCAATTATGCACGCCCATATCATTAAAACCATCGAACATTGCATCTGTCTCTCAGTCAACTACAATAAACCCCAAGGCCTGAATTCGTAATGAACTGAGAGACATTACACGAACTTTGAGTAGGACACAGAATGTGGCAGTGTTCAGGGCCTAACTCGTAGCTGTGGGTCGGAGCGGTGTAAGGCACAGCATGGTGGCTAACTCACTGCAGACCGATCACGATGAGAGTGCTGCTGCTTCCCCGCGTGGGCAGGTTCCCCACTTCTTCCCCGCAACCCTCCCCCACCCCCTCCGTCCCCTTTCCTCGGTTCCCCCCATTTCCTCCCGTATCCAGCCCCCGTCCTCCCCTCCCCACTCCTGTGCCCAAACAGGCCGATGACAATACGCTATGCACAACCCATCTCCGCTGCCTCCGTCGGAACAAGGCAGCCGATAAACAAGCCCGCTAATCACACCCTCAGCCCGACGTCAGTGGACACCAAACGGAACCCTTCATCCCGGTCCCCGGGCTGCATGCGATGCCGCTAGGGAGAGGAGAGGAGAGAGGGGGTAGGGCGGGGGAGAGCGTGGTAGGAGGGAGAGATACGGAGAGGAAGGAGGGAGGAGGAGGAGGAGGAAGCAACCGGCCCTCTATGAAGGGAAGACCAGGCGTCTCGGTATCGACAGATCGCGCCATACACACCTTGCAGCTTCTGTTTGGAATACTGTCGGTCCGCGCATGTGCGCTGCAACTTAACGCCCCCAAGCGTGTGCCAAGTCCCGTAATGATTCTGTGGAGAGACATCTTGCACCTGGTGCCCCCCTCCCCCTCCCCCCCTTTCCCCACCGTCCCCACCCTAACCCCACCCCACCCCCACCCCCACCCACACTACCCCCACCCTATAAGATCCGTTGCTAGTTCCAGTTCGAGATAAGACTCGGTCCATGTTTTTGTCTCTGTTGATTTTTTTCTCTTAATCTGTGTGTGTGTGTGTGTGTGTGTGTGTGTGTGTGTGTGTGTGTGTGTGTGTGTGTGTGTGCTGTGCGCGCGCGCGCGCGCGCGCGCGCGCGTTTTGCCCTCCCCCTTAAAAAAAAAGTAGATAAACATTTATTTTCAAATGACACAACACACTACGAAACCATGAAAATGTCAAGATTTGAAACCAGCGAACTAGAGGTTATAATCTATTCAAGCATTTCGGACTACGTATGTCACAAAGGCATTGACGAGAGACTGATTAAGGTTGTCAGTCAAAGAATTAAATACGCTGAGAAGAAAGTGAAGAAAAATTATGAATATACCAAGGTTTAAAGTGACAACCAGCATGAACACATATCACTCACATTAACGACTTTGTTTTATCATCATTCAGAGAGCGAGCGAGAGCGAGCGAGCGAGAGAGAGAGAGAGAGAGAGAGAGAGAGAGAGAGAGAGAGAGAGAGAGAGAGAGAGAGAGAGAGTTCTACTCCAACAGTTTTATTTTCATAATCTTTTGGACCGATCCTTGAAAAATGTCATCACCGCCACAACTGGGTTATATGCGACTCAAACCTGATTTGTTTAAGTGCCTAACGAAAAGATGAACAGTTGTGAATATTGTTTCATTTTCCTATCGTTTAAAAGGTTTTGTTTACAACGGAGCATATACCTACTTCAAGTAAGTTGTGTGCAAGAGTGAAAATTGTGCTCTTTAAAGATGAGGACAATGATCGTAGTAAGAAATGTTCACCCGTTTCTAAATCAATACAAAAGAACAAACTGAATCTGCTCAGAAGTGACGGTTCACGAGTTCTTAGTTTTAATGTCCTCTTGCTAGGGCGGAGTCTGCAATGATCAATCTTTTCGTTTTCTTCTCTGGAACAATAGTTATAGATTACAAACCAGTCATCCCGTGAAATGTAAACAGTGTGATTTGCTGAGACACTTTGTGGACTATATATTGTCTGGTGAGGTCGCTCCAGAGTCTTGTTGTCTTTGAAATAAATGCCTTTTGCGCAATGCTGTTTTTACATAACGGTACATGCCTTCCGAGAGTTTTCGCCGAGAGTACGGTATTCTGTTGGCAGTGGTTCCAGGAACAGTCTGGACAGAAACTATCAATAGTTTTTTTTTTTTTTTTTTTGTTTGTTTTTTGTTTTTTTTTTTTGTTGTTTTTTTTGTTTGTTTGTTTGTTGTTTTTTTTTTTTAAAGAAAACTTGATGAAGTTACGCCTTCTCCGTCTTTCTTTTAAGCGCAGAATCCGAATTTTCATACACTTTTTTTTTTTTTTTTTTTTTTTTAGTGATTTGTGCCATTTACATTTCCTGCTATGATGCAAATCGCTTCTGGGTCTAGGTTTTCCAACACGTCTCCCCGTGTTTCAACGTTGTTGTCCCTAATAATATCAACATGCTCAAAATGAGGCAAAATGGATAATCTATACAGTCTCTGGATGTTTTTTGTTTTCATTTGTAGTTTCCTAGGTAACTTTGTTTACTGTACGTCTGACCTGCTCGTCCATCTACAGTTATTCTGAATGATCAGATCAAGATGTTTACGTACATTTACTGACTGAAAAGTCTGTTACCAGAAGTTGGTGCGTGAATTGTGCGGACGATCTCCAGATATATACGTGTTCTCTCATGTATTCGTTAAATTCAACCTTCCAGCGCTTTGTCCACTCTGCGATCTTTTCCAACTCGGAGTTTAAGATTTCAGCACGAATTGCAGGGCTACTCAGAGAAAAAGCTAAACTAGCATGGTCAGCGAATAGTTTGACTGAAGAATCGATGTTGTATACTATATTATTCATGTAAAATAGAAATAATAAGCGATGGATTACGGATCCCCGTGGCACGCCTGCTGAGACGTTTGGAAGCTGGAGTTTTTACCTTTAACCCCACTGCTTGAAAACAGTTAGAGATGAAGTCTCTGTGAGAGTTTTGTCGCTTCCCTTTTATGCCGACAGCGTTCAGCTTTACAATGCCAAACACGGCCGTGCGTTTCTGATATGTCCAGGTATACAATTAGTAAAGTAACCCTGGCATCAAAAGAGATACAAAGTTCGTTGTAGGTGGAAAGTAACTGATTGACCGTAGATTCAGCAGAGAAATCCAGATTACAGGGCAGTGATGGTGGCATTTGATGTCAGAAAAGAAAGATTGTGTTGATGTACATACCTTTTGAGTATCTTTCTAACATAATGTAATAATGAGATTGGCCAATAATCACCATGCACTTTTTGGGTCCCATTTTGTGTGCAGGGCTTAAAAGCGCAATCGTTCACGATCACGGAAATCTGCTGTTAAGAATACATCTGTAAAATGCCGTGGTTAGAGACAGGGATGTGATCTGGAGCGAAGTTATTAATGAAATGTTGATCTGGACCAGATGTAGTTCTCTGTTTCAGTGACTTCGGTTTGTAAAGGATAAAGTCATTCAGTCGAAAATCAAGATATGTAACATTTGGTAACATGTCGTTATCGTTTTCTTTTCTTTTCTTTTTTTTAACTCTTCTAATGTTAATATTTGTACAGAATAAAAGTTGAAAATGTTTGCTTTGTCTTTTATTTTTTCGAGTGATATACTGCACCCGGTGTTTCGATAGGTGGATCTTCTTGATCATTAATTCCTTTCTCATTAAGGTAAAATCTAGTCAATTTCCACTGATCTTTCTTTCCAAAACTTAATACGTTTGAAGCCTTTTATATCAAAGTCACTGAAACTTCTTTTTAATTTTTTTTCCTTGCAAAAACAGAACATTTTAAAAGATATATAGCATTTCACTTCACATCAGCATACGATTCATACCACATATATTTTAACAGCCAAACATCTACATTTGAACCAGGTACTTAAATCAGTTTCCGAAGCCACCAAAAAAATACCGTTTTGTCCCTCACAGACCAGAGTAATCTGACGATCTTTTGTGCCCCAGTGACAGAAATAATGAACAGCTAAGAACCCATGCAGTACACCTGATCTATCCACGACGTGCGCGATCCCTCTCGTTTTCCATACCAGACTTGACTGGGGAAAAAAGTGTGGACATTGCCGTTATTGCCGTTATTACACACACACGCACGCACGCACACACACACACACACACACACACACACACACACACATACACACACACACACACACACACATTGTCAATGTTCTCTATCTGAAGAATGTGCCACATGAGACCGCCACGTTTTCCGGGTTCCGCCAGTCTTTTCTTAGTAAACAATATTTTAAGGATGCTGTCCAGCGGAGACCACCAACGACACAGTCAGTGCGTATTTCCGAATGGCTTGATTTGAAGGATATCCATGCCCCTGAAGTGCACTTCAAAATGCGTCTCTGCCCCAAATTCACTTCTGAAGTTAATGTTGTGCCTGTTCTAAACGACCTTTGAAGCCCTCGCCTTCACAGAAGACGAAACGAAACGAAATGTTATCAGAGGAAAAGAATACAGGCTGTGTCATGCCGCCAGTGTACTGGATTTATCAAAGGAAAATAAATGTTGCTATCACCCGCCTCACTCCTTTCTCGCCACTCTAAGCACAGCCTACTTATTTTCTCTCCTCCTTCTCCCTCACCCCCGCTTCTCCTTTTTCCTTCTCTTCCACCCCTGAAATCTCAATCACACAGAGCGTGAATAATGAAGCCAGGTCGTCGGTCCCCTTTCTTCCGATCAAATTCCGTTCTCCTCTGTCACCTGCACCCGCTACCTATGTTCCTGTTGTGTAGGCAAAGATGCAGGAGGTCAAAAACACGTTTTCGATTTTTTCCCAGCGTTATGACTAATCTTCTTGAGTCTTTGTCGTAGGACTGTTGGCGGTTTATTTATTTACTCATGGATTTACTCATTTATTCATTCATTTATCTACTTATGTATTTTGTAAATGACAGTATACATGGCGCGCTAACTTCTGTCACGTTTTAATCTTAGCTTAAATGCCCACCCCCTTAATCCCCCCTTAAATGCCCCCCCCCCCCCCCCCCCCCCCCCCCCCCACCCCCCCCCCCCCCCCCCCCCCCCCCCCACACACACACACACACGCACTCCTACCGTCTTCCATTCTTTCTCTGACACCCCATTCCTATCCCACTCCGGCATTCCCCTCCCCTCCCTCTCTCTGCACAGTACCAATCTTACCAGACCTAACTCCGTCACGAAAGAATAGAAGTGTAACTTTTGGACTTGATGTATACGCTTAGGGACGAGTCTGTCTCCGTGTCACTTAACATGCATGCACGTTTGGATCCCCTGGTGGCTTTGTCAGTGCCCTATCCTCTCTCTCTCTCTCTCTCTCTCTCTCTCTCTCTCTCTCTCTCTCTCTCTCTCTCTCTCTGTCTCTTTGTTTCTGTTTTGTTTGTTTCTGGCTTTTTTTTTTTTCCCTATTTTTTTTTGTTTTTTTTTAATCAGTTTTTGAAAAAAGTCTCCCGTACAAATATGTTAACACATGGTACGAAAACTGTTCATGGTACCTGGCCAAAACGGCTGTTGAAGCATAAATGGTGTGAATCGTACGCTGATATGAAGTGAAATGCTATGAATTTGTGTTAAATGTGATGTTTTTGCAAGGGAGAAAAATAAAAATTGATTAAAAAGAAAAACTTCGTCACGAAAGGAGACTACAACAGACCGCAGCGTCACAGAAACAAGCAAAGTTAAATTTCAAAAGAAGGTGAATATCAACGTTATTTTGATGAATAAGAGAAAACAGAAAAACTGTTCTTTGAAACAAACACGTCTTCTCAGATATCAAAAATATTATACAAAAATACACGTTTCCTCTGTTTGCATCTGTGTCATTTGTTTGCATCTGTATATTTCCTTTGCTTCTGTCTCTTTTGCTTGCACTCCTCTCTCTCTCCTCTCCTCTTGCTTCGTGTGTTCAATACGCATTACTTTGCATCGTGTTTTGCAGTTTGGTATAATTATTATTAAAAGTGTAGTTCCTCAAAAAAAAAACCTACGATGGAAAATCCTGATTTGCTGATTTTTTTTTTTTAAAAGGTGTGTAAGGAGAGGTGCACCCATGGGGGGCTGGATAAGAGAGGTAGTAAAGGGGGAAAAAGTGGGGGGGGAGGGTGCCTTATGTTCCCTCTTTCAATGACTTTTACGCCGCTCAGT
>JADBJO010000241.1:410801-415801 GCA_016801955.1 Conus betulinus | reverse complement strand
GAATTTAAGCTGAAAACTTTCCATTACCTTTGAATCACTACATCCCCAAATTTCACAGCCATATAAAAGCACAGGCAGTACCATTGACTGGTATAAGTCCAGTACAATGTTTATAAGCAAATTTTGAAATCTTGCCATCTTTAACAAAGAAAACATTGCACACTGCGCTTGCTCATACAAATACTTCTCACATTTATAAAAAAATTCATGTTATTTTTAAGATTATACCTAAATATTTGAAAGTGTGTACTATTTCTATACACTGGTTTCTGAATTTTAGTTTTTTTTTTTTCTAGAATTACTGCGTCCATTAAAGACTACACCCTTTGTTTTTGCTACATTAACATTAAGCTTCCATGTACTACAATACTCGCTTAATACATCAAGAGCATGCTGTAAACCGCAAAAAGAATCTGCAATAATAACAAAATCATCAGCATACAAAAGTAAAAGTAAACTAATGTAAATTAATAAATCTGAGTCAGGAAGATTTAAATCAATATTTGAGAAAGCAGTTACGATCTGTGAGATATAATTCAAGATCATTCAAATACAAAGAAAATAGCAAAGGTGAAAGATTTTCACCTTGACAAACACCTCTAAAACTGCCAAAATATTCAGACTGACTTCCTTTTATAAAAATACAAGATTTTATTTGCTGATACATATTCGTGATTACTTGCAAAATCTTTCCATTTACACCTTCTTTGATAAGCTTTTGCCGTAATCCCTGCCTCCAAACTGAATCGAACGCTTTTGTGAAATCAACAAAAACACAAGACAATTGTTTTTTTACGACTATTGAAAATATCAAACTTTTTAAAGCAAATATATGATCTGTTGTAGAATAACTTCGTCGAAAACCAGCTTGATTTTCCGAAAGTATGTTGTTATTCTCGATAAAAGTTGTCAAACAGTTATTCAAAATTGTTGTGAACAGTTTTTCCAACACAACTCAGAAGTGTTATACCCCAATAGTTGTTACAGTCCAATTTACTACCTTTTCCTCTGTATATTGGCAGAATAAGTCCAATCAACCATTCTTCTGGTATGGTCCCTGTATCAATAACTTTATTGAAAAGTTTACAATAACTTGTTTCGAGAACTGAAATGTTTTGTTTTTATATATTCATTTCGTATTTTATCTATCCCACAAGCCTTTCCATTCTTAAGTTGCTATACAGCTTTTTCAACGTCTTCGTCACTTATTGGCGCATTTAGAAATTCAAGTCACCTTGCAAGTCATAGTCAATATTTTCATTTTCAACACTATCTGGTTGAACATTCAATGATTTTAAAATGTAAGGAAAGATCATCCATACTAACAGGGCATTCATTTCTCTTTTTGACGTTAAATGTTTTTTCCAATATTCTCTTGGTCTATTACCTTTTAAATTACGAATCTTCTTGTGCCAGCGTTTTGTGTAAACTCTATATGGTTTTCTGAGAACTTGTTTGTATTCTTTACTGCTAGTTTCAACCTCGCCACGACTGGGACTAGAATCATTTAATTCAGTTCTATGTTTGGCTGTGAAATACTTTTTTCCTACGTTTCCTGCATGTAGCATCAAACCATGGCTTATTCTCGTGGCTTTTGTCTGACGTTTGCTTTGTACCTTTCGACACATTTTTTGTACTTCTCCTAGAGTGTCTTTAGCCGTTTCTAACAGAGTTTGCGATAGAAAATGTATAGGCATCGGTAACAGAAGCGTTTTTATTATTAAGTATATTGTTTACTTCTTCAATGTTTTTAGTAAGCAAGTTTTCTTTAAACATCTCACCTTTAGATGTATCCCACTGCTTAATGTTTGTATAGAACAAAGGTCTTCTTGTTTCTGACATCTTACACTATTATTTTCACTGGAATTTGAAGTCTGATTGAAAGTATTGTTTGATCTTCTCCACGAAATGCTGAGAGATAAAAGAATTGGACTGTGAATATCTGAAAGCATGGCGTCAAAGGGTTCAACACTAAAGTCAGCAGTAAGTGTGCACAAATATGGTGAACCCAACATATAATCAATCACAGTACATCCACTACTAGTGCATCGACCAATACCTGCGTCTCTGCCAACTCTCCCATTAAACATAAACAAATTCTGTGATTTTCAAAAATCGGCAAGTCGATAACCATAGTTATTAGGTCGACGTACATCCTGAGAACATCTCGCGATAGGGATATCAAAATCTTCAATACACAAGTAAAACTTATCGGCAATAATGTCATTGATATTTGTATCAAGCTTCAGAAAGTCAGGCAAACATTTAGTATAGGCATTAAAATCTCCCATAAGAAATACATGGCAGTTAATTATGATGACGTGTAAGACTAGATTCCAAATCATCAAAACAATTAACTGAACCATAAGCAGTTCCCTCTGGGGGAATATAAAACTGAACCGACATGCAGATCTTCATCATAACCTGTAACAGTTTGTTGATTTTCAACCAAAAACACAGTCACTATCACCATTGGCTTCAGGTTCCAATACCTGAATAAAATCTTCATATTTTTTTTTATAGCAATGGCTATGCCACCGGATCTTTGATATGAAAGGTATTTCCGACTAAACAAGGCAAAAGAGTACCAAGATTACTAAAGCAGTGCACTAAATAGAGTCTTGTGCATCAGTTCTACTTTCGGTGAATGTTAATATGTCAAACTGGGAAATATAGTTCGTAAATTATCTAAACTGCAAGCGACTTCTCAGTTCACAAAAACTGAGGGACAGGAAAGGCAAACTACATTTAGAACTAGAAAAAACTTAAAAGAACAATTCAAACTAGAAACACTGTCAAGGCTTGAATATAGATGTACATCACCGCGTCCTCCAACAGACCCCTATGGCTCACAGACAAGGAGGTGCTGCAGCCCAAGGAAGTGGAAGTCCACATCGACGCCCAACTTGAAGAGGTGGTCAGGCTGTCCACCATCACAACTTGTTGCCCTCTCCTGACCAGGGATCTTCTTCAGCTCACACCGAAGTCTGCCATCAGGAGTTATCACACACACACACACACACACACACACACACACGTACGTGATCTGCTTGGAGATTGCGTCTCTGACATTTCATTTCCGGTGTACTGCAAAATCAGTATATGGGCAACACATGTCTAGACAATAATATCCCTTCTGAGCTATACTCCTCAATGACACCCTTTAATTGTGTTTGCATCAAAGATGAAAGTAATTTTAAAACGGGAGGAAAAAAAGCTAAATTAGAATGTAATTTTGAATTCTCTCTCTCTCTCTCTCTCTCTCTCTCTCTCTCTCTTTCCCCCCCCCCCCCCCCCCCCCCCCCCCCCCCCCATACATTGTTGGACATAGTTTGTTAATTTCTCACCTTCAAAGCCTAGATGCTCGGCCTGTCGTACATATTCAAAATTTTCCATCATGAATAGTTACCACAAACAAACAAGAAACGATAATTAATACGACTAAAATAAGGCGATATGTGATATTATATACGTTTCCAAAGGAAAAAGAAAAAAACTGTTACAGTATGTACAAATAAAAATTTTAGATACCGGTATAAACAGGAAAGTAATAAAGGCTTACAAAAGAAAAGCACTGATAAGAATTGACAATGTTATCTTTCCAAAAGAGATTTTCACCAATATTCTTTCCTAAAGGGACAAAGACAGCTAAAAAGAATAAAATCCAATACTAATAGCTCTTTTTTTCCCCAATGAAATGAAAACAGACAAAACATATTTGTTTTTTTTTCCCGGAAATAAATTCTTTATAATGTTTATGTTCTTAACTGTTCTTATTGTAGTTGTTAACTTTCTTACTTACTTTGTTGGTAAAACAGATGAGTTCACAAAACAAATGAATCAACCAACAATTAAAAAGAGGGGGGAGAAAACGTACACTAACGGAAATCCTACCTAAAAGATGACAATGATGAAAAGAAGCTAGATAGGCGCCTATTGAAGAGAAGGTTTGGAGATTTTTTTTGTCAAGGGGGTGAAAAGGAAATGAAAGAATAGACAGGTCCAGTATAGATGGGGGAAATCGGAAAAAGCGAAAGAGGCCCTCAGACAGCACCCTAATGGCAATTGTCTCCCGTAAAGCTGGAGACGGGGAAGTATTCAAATAGTAATACACACAATATACTTACAATGCAATAAACAAAACAAAAAAAAGATAATCAAGAAAAAGATGTTTATTTGGACTGAGCGGTAATCAACTCCACCACCTACACTAGTTGAGTGACGGAGGTGAAGTCGATCCCACACTCAGAGGGGTAAGGGGAAAAATCCAAATGAAACGATAGAAAAGGGAAAGAAATAAATATCATTGAGAGAGGGAGGGACTATCGACTCCCCAACGCCATGCCCCCCTGCTAAATCAGAGCAGGAAGAGGTTGGGGCTATCAGTCCTGGGGAAGGGGACAAAACTAATTCTAATGCTCTAGGGGAAGGACAGCGACTCCTCAACGCCCTGCCCCCTTGCTGCCAGGTACGAGCAAGAGGATGTTGAGGCTATCGGTCCTGAGGGGAGGAAGGGTCAAAAAGAAATCCTCCACCAAAAAAAAAAAAAAAAAAAGAAAAACCTTACAGAGTAGAGCAACCAAAAGAAATCTCAAGCATCCGAAAACACACATACAAAAACAAATGAAAAATAAAAACAGTAATCACAACACTACTTTCTTTCCTCCCTTAATTTTTTCCTTGGAGGGAGGTATTAAAAAAAAACCCTAGTCCTAAGTCAGGGTCACCACTGTCACACTGAGCACAAACGCATGCACGCACTCGGCTCAGCATTCAATCCGTGCACACGCAGCCTCTCCAAACAACCACAAGGCGCACTACAGTAACTCTTCTCCCCCTCCTCTCCGGGGAGTCATTTACTAAACGATAATCAACTTTTCCAGCTTATACAACATCCGTTTTCTAAGAATAATTTTCTATTCCTCCTCTCCAGTGGAGGTACAATCATTCCACAGATCCACTAGCTAGGACCCAATTTCATCTCATTATACATAGTGATT
>JADBJO010000241.1:400000-410058 GCA_016801955.1 Conus betulinus | reverse complement strand
GCTTTATGTCAAAAAAGGGCGTACGCGACCGAACGTCACATGTCGCCATTTCAGGCTACATCACATGACACTATTTTCATTTGTTTGTATTGGTTGTTACCATTAGTATTATCATGTTCACTATTACAATATGTCTATCATTACCGTTATGTTTATTCATATTATCATCATTATTGCTATGTTCAATATGCTTACCATTAGGCTCAATTCCTTCCACCTCAGAAGCGTACTCGGCATCTCCCGTCGAGACTGGGTGACTCAACACAGTCGTTCTCGCGCTGGACACTCTTCCATGGATACCTTGCTGAAACAGAGTCGGCTGCAGTGGCTGGGCCATGCAATTCTTTAGTATTATTATTACTACTGTTAATATTATTATTATTATTGTCATCATCATCATCATCATCATCCTTCTTCTTCTTCTTCTTCTTCTTATTATTATTATTACTGTTCTTATTATCATTATCAGTATTACTATTATTACTATTATCATAATTATTATTATTATTATTATCGTCACTTATTTTTGTTATTAATATTATCATCATTATTAGTGTGTGTTTTTGATTATCATTATTTTTATTACTGTTATCAGTATTATCATTATTATTATTATTATTGTCTTTACTATTATTATCATTTTGTTATTGTTATCTTTATTATCATCATTATCTATTATATTTATTACTGCTGTTTATGTTTACCATTATTATTATTATTTTCATTATCATCAGTATCTTGATTATGTTCATGTTTATCACCTTAATGCTAATGATCTTTATTATTATGTTTATTACTATGTTGATCATGTTCATTATTTTGATTGCTATGTGTTTTGTATTTATGTATATTTTGTTTAGCATTATCATTAATTTTTTTTGTTTTGTTTTTTTTAGTCCCTCCACCACCCCCGCCATTGCTTTTTTTTCTTTGTCTTTTTTGTTTCAAGGCGGTCTTTATTATTATTATTATATTTCATTATTTCTTTCATTATCACTTTCATTTTTATTATCATTGTATGTTTATGTTTGTTGGTTATCACTGTTACTAGAATCATTGTTTTGTTTATCATTTTTTCATCATTATCATGTTATGTGTTATTATGTTTATCATTGTTATGTTTATTATTATTATTATTATCATTAATATTATCATGTTTATTATGCTTATTAGGCTCAATTCTTTCCACCTCAGAAATCTCAGGTGTATACTGGGCATCTCCTGGCGAGACAGGGTGACCAACACAGAAGTCCTGTCTCACACTGGCATCCCTTGCATGTATACCCTGCTGAGATGACGTGGGTTGCATTGCCTGGGCCATGTAATTATTCATCATTGTTATTATTATTACTACAATTATTACTATTGTTTTAGTTTTTTTTTATGATTATTATGTTTATGTTTGTTACCATTATCATGTTCATTATTATCACGTTTTACTATTATTATCATTGCTGTTATGTTCATTATTATTATTCTTGTATGTTTATTATGCTTATTACTAGGCTCAATTCCTTCCACCTCAGAAGCTTCTGGCATATACTGGGCATCCCCCGCCCGCGACAGGGTGACCACCACAGTCGTGTCTCGCGCTGGCCTCCCTTCCATGTATGCCCTGCTGAGACGGTGTCAGTTGTGCTGGCTGGGCCATGAAATCATTTATTATGATCATTATTATGGTCATTGTATGTTTATATTTGTCACCATCATTATGTTTATTATTGTTATCATGTTTTACTATTAAGTTTATTACTGTTATGTTATTATTATGTTTATTACGCTTATTATTAGGCTCATATCCTTCCATCTCAGAATACTCAGGCGTATACTGGGCATCTCCTGGCCAGACAGGGTGACCAACACAGAAGTCCTGTCTCGCGCTGGCCTCCCTTCCATGCATACCCTGCCGAGACAGCGTCGGTTGCGTTGGCTGGGCCATGTAATTACTTATTAGTACTGTGTTATTATTATTATTATTACTATTATTATTATCATCATCATCATCGCTATCATCATCATTATTATCACAATTATCATTATTAATATGATTATCATTATCATCATTATTATTGTTATGTTTATTATTATCTTTATTACTGTTACTGTTCATTACCAGGTTTATTATTATGTTTTCATTATCATCAGGTTTGTTATTTATTTTCATTATTTTTTTATGGTTACGTTTATCATCTTAATTTTGATCATGTTAATTATTGTTATTATTATTATTATTATCATTATTACGTTGATCATGTTCATCATGCTGATTATGTTTTGTAATTAGGTTTATTAGATTTATTATTTTAAAGGTTCTTTATTTTTTTTAGTCCCTCCACCACCCCCGCCTTTGTCTTTTTTCGGCCTTTTTTTCCCCTTACTCTTTTGTCTCAAGACGGTCTTTATTATTATTTCGTATCATTCTTATTTTTATTATTAATATTATTATCAATATTATCACTATTAATTATCATTGTCATCATTGTGTGTATGTTTATGTTTGTTGATTATCATTATTGGAAGTATTATGTTTTGTTTATCATTATGTTTATCAGTATCATGTTAAGTACTATTATGTTTATCACTGCTATTATGTCTATTATTATTTATCATTATCATGTTTATTTTGCTTATTATTAGGCTCAATTCCTTCCACCCCAGAAATCTCAGGCGTATACTGGGCATCTCCCGGCGAAACAGGGTGACCAACACAGAAGTCCTGTCTCGCGCTGGCCTCCCTTCCATGTATACCCTGATGAGACGGCGAGGGTTGCATTGGCTGGGCCATGTAATTATCTTCTGTTTTTTTTTTTTTTTTTTTTTTATCATCATTATTATTGTGTTTGTGTTTGTTTTTTATTATGATTTTGTTATGTTCCTTACCATTATAATGTTTATCATTATCACGTTTTTACTATTATGTTCATCATTATTACTCATGTTTACTATGCTTTTTTTTCCCACCACTTTCCCCCGCCTTTTTTTTTGTTTTTTTTTTGTTTTTGTTCTGATTTTTTTTTTTTTTTTTTTTTTTTTTTTTTTTTTTTGGCGGTCTCTTTTCTTTTTTTCCTCTTTTTTGTTGCAACACCTGAACGCCTACCATCTATCATGCTTACACACAAACGCCTGCTTACGCACGCGTTCCACACTTTCATTCATGCCCAGTTCCACGCGTTCTTGATTTTTCTATCACTGGACAATGCTTCTTTCTCATTTAATGTATACTATGGTACAATGATGTCTGGTTTTTCAGTGCACTAGTGTATGTTGTAATGAGTTTGCTTGCTTGGTTCTTTCATTCTCACTTAATTCACCCCGGGTATGCGATTTATACCTAACGAAGTTGTTTGCAGAAAGAGTAAAGTAGCAGAGAAGGAGCAAAAGCGATCAGGAAGGACATCGGGAATCAAGAAGCAGCGAGAGAGAGAGAGAGACAGACAGAGAGAGAGAGAGAGAGAGAGAGAGAGAGAGAGAGGAGAAAAAGAAACAGTTCACAGTCTTAGTCTTTTTCAGTCTCCATGTTCCCCAAAAGGGGTAGCGCCCTTTCACAAACGAAATCGAAAGAGTGGAAGGGTGCACAGAGGAATGGATAGCGAAAAAAAATGTGTTAATCTCGCTACTCCCTTCTTAAAAAAAAAAAAAAAAAAAAAGTAAACTAAAGAAGTAGTGGATATGATACCATGAAACGAACTACGCTGCAGTACATCACAATTACCCACAGCATTTCGTGATAATACTCGAAAGGAAACCAACCAACTGAAAAACGCATGAACGATATCGCGAAAAGGAACACGCACGTCCATTCCTGCGTAAATAAATCTAGAGGAAGAGATGGATAAATATTTACCGAGAAACTACTATCATTGAAAATAAAGTTTATCTCAACAGATATTTGTTATGGAGTAGCATATGGGCTTCAAATATTGTATAAATAGATGTCGTTGCCTGCGTTTTTTTTTAAAAAATACTTATACACATTTTCCCTATTAAGATTATGTGATTAATTTGATTCAGCGTAGCTTTTCTTATGGTCTTGTCGGTGACACCAAACATTACTTTTAAGACATCGATCTTCATATGAACGTCAAGATTAATTAGAATATAATTCTAAATCTTTCTCCAAAATAACAAGACGAAAAGGACATTCGTAGAAAAAATGTTCTATCACGTCGACTATATCTCTACAGTATTAACATTTGTTATCTTCTCTAACTTTCATCTTGAAACAACATGATGTTAGTTTGATATATATGTTATGCACAATTTTTCCAGTGTAAAAGACGGAGTCTAGTTTCTTTTGTTGCTTGTAAGCCATATCTGTTGAGTGACATCAATGTTAAATAATCTTTTCCAGAAGCCAACCGCACATGGCTGAGTGTACTTATTTTCAATTTATTTGTTTTTCGATATCCTCTTATGCTTAACAGGCTTTTACCACAGAATGTGGGAAAATTGAGGGAATCTCGGTCATGAGCGAGTCGTTGATCAAGGTAAACACGCACAAACCTGCCCAGCTATGCTTATTATTTGGCTCAATTCTTTCCACCTCAGAAGCCTCCAGCATATACTCGGCATCTCCTGGCGAGACAGGGTCCAGCAACGCAGAAGTCCTGTCTCATGCTGGCCGTTCTTCCATGTATACCCTGCTGAGACAACGTCGGTTGTGCTGGCTGGGCCATGTGATTTTTTTTTTTTTTTTTTTTTTACTATCATCATTATTATTTACTGATTGTCTGTTTTTTGTTGGTTACCATTATTGTGTTCATTATTATCATCATGTTTACTATTATGTGTTTTATCATTGTCACTGTGTCTATTACGCCTATTAGGCTCATTCCTTCCACCCCAGAAATCTCAGGCGTATACCGGGCATCTCCTGGCGAGACAGGGTGACCAACACCGAAGTCCTGTCTCACGCTGGCCGCCCTTCCATGTATACCCTGCTGAGACAACGTCGGTTGGGCTGGCTGGAGGATGGTCACATCCCAAAAGACGTCCTCTATGGAGAGCTTGCCGCAAGGCAGAGAAGCACTGGCCGCCCACAGCCGAGATAAAAAAGACTTGCAAAAGAGACATGAAGGCGCTTGAGATCAACACTGCATCCTGTGAGGACCTCAGAGCAGACCGCAACAGCTGGAGAAGCACTCTCAAGAAACAGCTGCAAATTGGCAAAGAAAAACCCGACAGCTGCTGCAACCGAAAAGCAAGCCCGCAGAAAGGGGATGACAGCCAACAAACCAGTGTCAACATGCAGAGGTGACCATTGTGTCAGAGAATGCAACTCGCGTGTCGGTCTCTATAGTCACAGGCCACGCTGTTGGGGATGAGCAGACATCCGTTGTCCAGATTGCGTCAATATTTGGCACGGTCAGATTGCTGTCCAGTCGCCCGTTTATTTCACTCTTCCCTGTCAGAGTCTCCCTCGTGATAACAACAGTCCTCGGTAAACGCCTTCTTCATCTGCCAATCGTCCCTTTTCCCCCTCTTACTTCCTTTCTTCAAGACGTTTAATGGACAAAGCACTGTTTAACATAACTCATTCATGGGCCACACACATGACTGCCCGCACGTGGGACTCTATAGAGACACCAACAAAAGGAAGAAAGAAAACGACAACCCACAAAAGCAAAAGCGTTCGGTATAGTAAGCCCAATTTAAGAAATGAAAAAAAAAAACCCAGTGCTAGCATAGGAATGATCCAGTTCCAACATGTAGTGCAGAAAAAACAACCTTTATACGATACTCATGAAAAAAAAAAAACCCGGTAGGAAAATAATGTTCATAACCACATCCAATACCGCAGGGAAACGAACAAAGGAATAATGGAACCAGCGACTCGTTTATCAATGCGCGCGCGCGCGCGTGCACACACACACACACACACACACACACACACACACACAAGTGCTGTTAAAAGTACAAGCGCAAGGAAACTTATCCCCGAGCCACCACCAAGTACTTTCACAGTCCCGAGAAAAATAAAATTCTTTGATGACTAGTACCGGAAAGTTGCTCCTTCCGTAACTGCTAATAAGACAGAGGGTGGAGGTGAAATTTTAACATAATTCTAAAACAGAAAATATTCCAAGTCCTTCCCCAAGAGGACACACACCGACCCACCCCAAACTCGCACACTGTAGAACATGTCACGGCGGCATCATGCAGGCCTGAATGGCGCGAAGGTGGAGGAGGGAGGCGAGTGAGAGACAGACAGACAGACAGACAGAGAGGGAGACAGGGAGAGAAAGAGAAGGGGGGGGTGAGAGGGAAGGAGTTGTGTGGGGGGGGGGGGGGGTCGTGGACAGTGAACAGTCCGTCGTTAACGTTAAGTCTACATGTTGCCATTATCACCGTCTCTGACGCGTAAAAACGACAAACGTTTCTCTGCCTTCACCTGAACACCATCGCGGAGATTCGAGCCGAGTGAGAAAGTAAATCGAGTCCGCGTCTCCTCCGGCGGGTTGCCTCGGGGCAGTCACTGGTCTCATCATCATCATCCAGTTGACGTCCTCGGTCATCATGTTGACTCTTCTGTCTGTGCAGTTCCTGCGTCGAGATCGCGACAACACGGGTATGGCTGTGCGTCGGTGGAACCGGAAATGATCGCGCGAAGAAAATCTTTTTAAAGTAAACCAAGTACGCTCATCTTTTCCTCTCTCTTTTTTTTTTTTTTTTTTGGCGGGGGGGGGGGGGGTGGGGGGTGGGATGGCGGGGGCGGGGGTTGGGGTGGAGGGGTCAAATTTCCTTCTTTGTAAAGGTGATGCACCTAATAATTCAAATCTCTGGCCAGGGCATATTTTGTGAAGAGAATGGAAATTCTACAGTATAGACAGAGATAAGCAGACAGACAGGCAGGCAGAGACAGACAGGCAGACAGATACATACATAGATACGTTTAATGCTGAGTAGTTTATGACTCCGTACGTTGCAATAAGATTTATAATACTGACTGATCGCACGGTAGGCACTGTGGAATTTTCACTTCCAGGAGACAGACTGACAGAGACAGACTGACAGACAGGCAGACAGACAGACAGACAGACAGACTGACACATAGATAGATACGTTTTAATGCTGAGTAGTTTTATGACTCCGTACGCTGCAATAAGATTTATAATACTAACTGGCTCATCGCACGGTAGACACTGTGGAATTTTCACTTCCAGCTGACAGAGAGAGAGAGAGAGAGAGAGAGAGAGAGAGAGAGAGAGAGAGAGAGAGAGACAGAGAGAGAGAAGAAAGAGAGAGAGAGAGACGAGACAGAAGACAGGCAGACAGAGAGAGAGAGAGAGAGAGAGTGAGAGAGAGAGAGAGAGAGACAGGCAGACGGACGGACGGACGGACCGACCGATCGACCAACCGACTGACACACCCACTGGGCAACACGCAGACAGATATACAGACAGGCAGACAGATAGGCAGATACAGAGACAGGGAAACACGCGACAGACAGGGGGAGAGAGGGCAGAGAAGAGGGCAGTGTGTGAAAAGCAAAACTGGAGAGTAGCAGAAATGGGGGAAAAAAAAACTGGCACGAAGCTTCCGGAAGACGGTGATAAGATTTGTTCTCAAAGAGTACACTATACCTGACGGAGGAGCACACTTACACTCACACAACAGCAACAACCAGAGCAACAACAACAACGACAACGACCACACACACACACACACACACACACTAAATCGGAAGATAAAAAAGGGATGTTTTTGCATTAGCTTTTTCCTCTCTCTCTCTCTCTCTCTCTCTCTCTCTCTCTCTCTCTCTCTCTCTCTGTCTCACTCACTCTTTCTCTCTCTGTATCTCTGTCGCTCTCCCTCCACACTCTCTCTCTCTGCTGTCGTGCTACTACAGATGTATCCATTTTCACGTCCACAAATGTACAGCGTTCTCTTTCTCTTTTCTATCCTCGCGATTAATTCAGTATCTTCCTTTCCAAAACAGGGTATCACAAAGATAATAGAAAAACACAC
Source organism: Conus betulinus (assembly GCA_016801955.1). Lineage (NCBI taxonomy): Eukaryota > Metazoa > Mollusca > Gastropoda > Neogastropoda > Conidae > Conus > Conus betulinus. The sequence continues at coordinate 402,090 of JADBJO010000241.1, read as the reverse complement.
ACACACACACACACACACACACACACACACACACACGCACGCACACACGCACACACGCACGCACGCACGTGCACACACACACACACACTCACGAACAGAAGGCTATGAAAGGAAAAAAAGAGGACGCGGTCAGACATAACAACAAAGACAATGACGTACAAAGACAATGACGTACAAAGACAATGACGTACAGAGACGAAACGAAGAATCCTAGTGCGTGCTGCGGGCTTCCGTAAGCATTCCTTAAATGTGCGGCTCTTCGGGTACTGTTTCAACTCGCCAATGTTTGCGATGTAAACCACTTTGAAAAAAAGAAAAAAATGTCGAAAGTCAAACGATAGTTGTGTTTCCGGTGGCTCCAAATCGTAAATGTCCGGAGCCCGGCAGACCTAACAGAAGAAAGAAACAGAAAAAAAAAAATGCATGACATTTACACTTACAGAGACTGACCAGTGTAGCCAGCTGGATGTTTTCATTGTAATTTACATCGTCAGGCGAAACCGAAGGTAAAAAAACTGACCTCCAAACTTCTCAGGACGAAAGTAAAGGAGCTTTTGAATTCATGATTTTTCCATACCAGCGTTACATACATTTTTGCTGACTTGAACTTGTTACCCGAAGAAAACCAATTTCATGTTCAGAACTTGAAAGTAGTACAGCATTGAGAAAACTGTTCGTAATGTACTTACCGAATGCCGCTTGCCGGTTCCACTGTTCGTAATGTACTTACCGAATGCCGCCTGCCGGTGCCAGGATGTCACGTGACGGGGAAACGATCGGGACGCCACAGAATCTGCAAGGTGTTTAAGCTCCTCCTACCCCAACCCTAATCTACCCCTTCTATTTCTACCCTCCCTCACGACATATCAATGACAAAGCTTAGTGTGCTGAAAAGTGCATGCCCACTTAAAAGCTGTGGAGTGTAAGCATCATACTGGCTAATCTGCAGTGCGTGTGTAACAGGATAGCTTTCATTGAATAATACCAGCACATTTAAATCTCTAGCATGGGGTGCATGTCACGAACTATGGCTAACATTCATTTGAATGATACTAACATGTTTAAAAATTCTAGCACGATGTATATGTCAGAGTACGGCTAACATTCATCTGAATGATACCAACCACATTTAAATCTCTGGCATTGGGTGCATGTCAGAGTATGGCTAACATTCATTTGAATGATAGTAACACGTTTAAATGTCTAGCATGGAGTGCATGTCACAGAGTTTGGCTAATACTCATCAGAATGGTGATAACATGTATCACACTATGCTAACACTCATAAACATGTGCTATATCCCATAGGCTTTACTAAAAAATGCATAAGAGAATCTAACACAGTGCCAGAATACATGTTGTGCATGCGGTAGAGAATGCTTACGGAACGATCCTCTAAATCTGGGTGACAGACACCCTTCAACTCGCAACATACGTCCCAGGAGGCCACAAACCTTCGAGTCAAAAATGTATCCGTATATTGCTGGACACGACGACGGAACCCGCCGAAAGAGAAAATTTGTTAAGAAAGAATCAACAATTTTTTTTTTTTAATTTATGCTTCGACGATTATGAATGATCTTATAAAGGATGAAAATACATACATTTGATTATCTTCGGGTAGATCGCACTGTCGTAACATTTGAAAATGCCGAGTCTTTTTTTCGTGGGGTTTTTTTTTTTTTTTTTCCATTTGATTCTTTTTTTTCCACATCTCAAAACAGGAAACTGGCACCTTGCCACAGTGCATGTATATCTGAGCACGTGATTTCCGGCTTTCAGTTTTCCAACTTTGTTGGTTTGTGCCTTTTCCTCTTAATCTCTTTCCGACCAATGGCCCAGCATGTTGCCGAGTTGAACCTTAGGAAAAGGACAAACGTAGAAGTAATGGCGTAAAAAGCTCACATTAGTGAGCACGGAATAACTGATAAAGCCCACTTCGTCACTTTGGTGAGTGCATTACAGTTAGGCCCCCTGAGGTGAACCTTTCAACGAACCATTTTGTATCAAGTACTTACCGTTTGAAGCGTGTGTGTCAACCTCACTCTCACTCTCACGATCACCATCGTTGTTTGTCGCGTCGTCGTCGTC
>JADBJO010000241.1:382500-392500 GCA_016801955.1 Conus betulinus | reverse complement strand
TCGAAAAAAAATCATCATCATGGATTGACGTATTGTAACGCTGTTAAATTCATCAAAATCAGGAAATATATTTTCGATTATGAAGGCCAGGGAATTAGTGGCCTTATAAAACGAATATTTCACCACCAGCAATAGCAATGAAAGGAATATTTTGATTTCGATTCCAACGAAAGAAACTGACAGCGAAGCTGACGATGGGATTTCCCCATCGACTTCGACCGGCGTGTGTCAGTCTCAGCCTGTTGGACTCGAAATCGAAGATGAAAAAGAAAATGAGGAGCCAGTTGTATGAATTGAAGAAAGTGCAGATCTGTCAGGTATAATGCCGTCGCGATAATGCCAAAAAAAATTTGGTGACAGCGACGTAGGCAACAGACAGGTATGAACTGCAATGGGCAGCCTCTGCCAGATCTACAAATGGCAGAACAGTTTTTCTGTAACTGCATGCAGATCAAAATGATCATTTAATGCATTCCAGCTGCTGATGGCCAACATATTATGTGTGTGTGCATGTTTGTGGAGAGGAGAGGAGGGATCACAGGTTTTGAACGTCGGGATATAGAGTGTGTGTGTGCCCGCGCGCGCGCGCGTGTGTGTGTGTGTGTGTGTGTGTGTGTGTGTGTGAGCAAGAGGACAAGAGAGATTCCACCCAGGCAACTGAAAAGGAAGAAGAAAGAATAATGCACAAGCATTTGTTTCTGATAAGATATGTGTGTTAATTATGTATATATGCTGTTTTATCATAGGATCTCATGAATTGTGAGTCCGGTATGTGTTAATGCACAGTGCAAGAGAGTTGCCTTTTTTTTTCCCTCCAAGAACCCACTTTTTTTCTTTAAGTGGGGCAAAATGAAAACTAGAAAATACATATTAATTCAATCAGTTGTGATTAGTGTATCTATGCTAAGATAACATTAAAAACAAAAGTATGTATTAAAAAAAAAAAATTCCGATTTTTTTTTTTTTTTTCAGCATCCTGAACAGCCATTAAATACACCAATATATATCTGACTGGGGATAAGATTCCATTATTAAAATATTTGCAATGATTATTTTGATGGTTTCCCACATTTTTCATAAGTTTACAGCAAAATTAAACCTTGGTTGCCAAGGAAAAATGGTTGGAGAAAGTAGGGAAACTTTAAAGCCAGTTTTTCTTAAAATGGCTACCGTGTTAATGGGACTCTTTGAAGGGTCATAACTTTTTCATTTTTTATCATACAGAAATGTTTTTCTATATCATTGGAAAGGTCTTTATCTAGGCGGAAATCCAGTCCTGGTGAGAAGCGGGGCCACTGTACACCCTAGCTTGGCGTGTGGCCACATCGCCTCACGCCCCATCCTTCTCTAGTAGCCCCCCCCCCCCCCCCCCTTCCTTTCCAGTTCTTCCCCTTTCCCCACCCATCTCTATTTCCCAGACCCTACCCTCCACTCTCCTCCTTCACTCCTTCCTTTTCCGCCAGTCCAGTTCGTCATGACGCCTAAGAACGCGATACTATGAAATGACCATCAATGTATTATTATTATCATGAATACCTATATAGCGCCTATCCTCGGCTAGAGACAAAGTTCTAAGCGCTTTACAATCCACAATTTGTTACACAACGGGCTGCCTACCTGGGTAGTGCCGACTGAAGAGCTGCCAACTGGCTCTTCATTCAGTCATTTTCCGTGTCATCCGGTCAATATCGTTCAATATCGATTTCCTTACTTCCTTCATTCTTTCCATTTCTCACGCAGGGTGCATGCTATGTGTAACGTGTTATCCATACCAACGGCCAAACTGGTCTTCTCTTCTGAAAGTTGGTGATGGGATTTGACGTGTGTACAAGATGTTATGCATGCGTTCATCTCAGTTTATAGTCTCATTCGAAGAACTGTACGGGAAACGGAGTCAGAACCAATGTTAACTCCGTGGGAAAAAAAAAAAATCCCCCTGTACCGAAACGGCCCGGCGGAAATTCGAACCCGTAACCCCAGGATCATCAAAATTTACGAGTCCGGCGCTCTACTACTGAGATATTCCGGAGCGGAAATCCTGACAGGAGTTCATTGCGCTCTCAACTGCTTTTTTCTCCTATCTGCCAGTCGGTCCGATGAACTCGCTGCTTTTTTTTCTTTTTTTTTTTTTTTTTCTGTCCCAACCTCTGTGCCACCTCAGTGGCAGTGCACCCACGCCGCTCATTCCGAGGCTCTGTTACTGGACAGAAGTGGTCGAAACTGTAATGACATCTGGAAAATGTGTTGACGCCGTGAGGCCAGAAGCGATAGGGGGGGCCTCTCCAGTACGTCGTATCTGCGTCCACGGATACTTGATCTGGCTTCTTAGCAACAAAAACTGTAGTAATGTTTGAGTGTGTGTGTGTGTGTGTGTGTGTGTGTGTGTGTGTAGCAATGTTTGTGTAAACTTGAGCTCAGAGATGCACTACATATCAATTCATGTAGCAGTCCTCTCTTTCTCTCTCTTATATACACATCACACACATACGCGCGTACGTGCACACGCATGCACATACAGACACATACGCACACACAAGCACGCACACTGCACACCCACGCACGCACGCACCCCTCCCCCCCCCCCCCCCCCCCCCCCCCCCCCTCCTGCCCCCACGCACACACATACTGGACGTGTAATGCTTGAACGGCCGGAATGCTCATCTGATGTGTGCTAAAGTTGTGTGTGTGTGTGTGTGTGTGTGTGTGTGCGTGCGCGCGTGCGCGCGCATCTGTGTGTCTATGTGTGTGTGGGGGGGGGGGGGGGGGGTCTGTCTGTCTGTGTCTGTGTCTGTTGTGAGTGTGTGATGCCGTATTTTCCAGTATCTCACACGCACCGAAAGCTCACCCCCCAAACAGTTCTGATAGCTTTAAAATGTATCGGCCGCCAGTCAGTCAGTGCCCTCGCTTTGTCCTTTACCTTCGCCGCCTGAGGAATGTGACCCCACCCCCCCACCCCCACCCCACCCACCCCCCCCCCACTTCCCCCCATCGCCGAACCTTCCGAACCTGCAGATTCCCTATTTGATCCCTCCTCTTGCACCCCGGCCAGACGCAAGACCTTCAGACTCCTTGAAAAGCAGTAGACGGCCATCCGACGAACACTTCGTGGAGGGGAGCCGAACAGAACAGAACAGCAGCTGTTGTCCTAAGAGGAAAAGTGGGCAGAGGCGGTCGAGGGGCCGCAGACAGGTTGCATAGTTCCATGCTGAATCCCTCTCCTTCCCCTCCTCCTGCCCCCTTCCACCCCCACCACCCCCTCCCTCCGCCCCCATATTCACCACCCCTCCATCGTATAGCTGCATGCTGAATCCTTCTTCCCCCCTCCTCCTGCCGCCTTCGGCTACCCCCCCCCCCCCCCCTCCCATATTCACCACCTCTCCTTCCCCCCCTTTTCCTCCCCCCCCCCCCCTCATCCCCCCCCCCCCCTCTCTTTCTCTTCTTCCCCCGTGCACTGGCACGTGCGGCGTGTGTGTGTGGTCAGGTGTGATAAGGTGGCTGGCCCCGCGCTGTCTTGTGTGGCTCGCCCGCTCTGGTCGGGGTGTATTTTGGTCTGTTTTGTGACACTTGCTGTCATTAGCTGAAACGTCAATAGATGAGTATGTTGTTGTGGATGTGGGGCGAAAGAGAATGCTCAGGGACCGGTGTGTGTGTGTGTGTGTGTGTGTGTGTGTGAGCGCGCACATGTGCATTTTCACTTGTCCATTTTGTATTAAAAGAAAGGCTTTCTTTGCACCTTGCCTTGTGTGTTTGCGTGTAGTTGGGCTAGTTCAGTACGCGCTATAGTCTGCGTGTATTTGGGTTTGTTTTCAGTAGCGCTATAGTCTGCGTGTATTTGGGCTTGTTTTCAGTAGCGCTGTTGTCTGTCTACTCTGAGAAAAATCTGAGCTCAGGTCGACCCATTCAACCCAACGCAAACAATAACAAACAAGACTCCTATCGTGAGACAACAACATGCCCATAAAAGCGACCTTCCTTTGGAGTTACAGGCGTGTAACTGTCTCACGGTGAAAGCAAAAATTATCTTTCTTGTTTATAACTTGCTAATCGTGTGTCTCAACCTTAGTTAAGATTTCTTTTCAATGTATACCGGTTGATGATCTATATGTCCACAGATCTAGATCTGCATGTGTTGTGTGGCGGTCTGTATGTTCACAGACCTAGAGATCCATCTGTTTTTTGTGATGGTCTGTATATCCACAGACCTAAGTATCCATCTTTTATTTGATATCAAATTTCACTTAGACATTCATATGTTGTTTGATGGTCTCTGTGTCCACATACCAAGGACAACTATATGTTTTGTGATTTTTGTTTACAGACCTACATGTCTGTGTGATTTCTGATGGTTCGCATGGCCACATATCTAAAAATTCACGTGTGTCGCTTGAAGATCTGTATGTCCACAGACCTTTTGGTCAATGTGTTGTGTGATGGTCTGTATGCTGACGATTTTCTGAGTCAGTCGCATGACTTCTTTCTTGGAAATTAACTAACTAGATTCAAAAGGCTATTTAATGCTACAATTCACAAAGTGAACACACTCTCTCTCTCTCTCTCTCTCTCTCTCTCTCTCTCTCTCTTAGCGCATCACACCAATCAATGAGTACATGGCGCGTGCGCACGCATACGTGTATGTGTGTGTATGTGTGTGCGTGTGTGTGTGTGTGTGTGTGTGTGTGTGTGTGTGTGTGTGTGTGTGTGTGTGTGTGTGTGAGACAGACAGACAGACAGACAGACAGACAGAAAAAGAGTATTAAACTTTCAGGAATTATAACATTTTGAATGTCTGGTCATCTTGTATTTTTTCTTAAACAGTATGTTTGAAAGTGCGGTCATTTTTAGGATCTTAAAGCAATTTGTATTACGTATTTTGTATGATTACAATATGTGTATTGTAATTCTGTTTGTTGTATCGTTTAATCTGAAAATGTTTAGTATTCTTTTAAACATACAATGCTTACATCATTGTTCGTTGATTATTTCATGTAATGCCCCTTCTTGCGTGTATTTAACTGTTGCACCTAGTCTTTATTTCTTTTTTTTTTTCTTTTTTTTTGTTGAGATAATAAAGTGATTCTCTCTCTCTCTCTCTCTCTCTCTCTCTCTCTCTCTCTCTCTCTCTCTCTCGCTCTCTCTCGCTCGTCTCTCTGTCTCTCTCTCTCTCTCTCTCTCTCTCTCTCTCTCTCTCTCTCTCTCGACAACTTTCAAACAACCTTGACAAACTTTTGAATCGACTTTTCGGTGACAGAAAGAGAGAAGAAAAGGTACAAGTGCGAGAAGGCGAGGACAGTAAATAAGGTGCGCTGAAGAGAGGGCGTCTGGCCTTTATGGCAGCAGTCTGGCTGCGGTGACGTCGTGCCTAAGGAGGCAGCAACAGCAGTGGTGAGGCCCGGTACCGTCAATGGGATCAGACTTTACGGTCTCACGCTGGAGCTCTATTGCTCACGTTAACGTTCCAGAAAACATTTGGCAGTTGTTGTTCTTCTGCTACGTGTCTGTCTGTCTGTCTGTCTGTCTGTCTGTCTGTCTGATTTCCCTGGTGGGCTTTGTCGATACATTTGTCTGTGTGTATGTCTGTCTGTCCGCGTATCTTTGTCTGCGCTCTCCTTCTTCCCCTTCCTCTATATCACTCCCCCCACCCGCTTTCTCTCTCTCTCTCTCTCTTTCTCGTCTGTCTGTCTGTCCGTCTGTCTCTCACACACACATACAGCACACACACACACACACACACACACACACACACACACACACACACACACACACACACACACACATACTCACACTCGCATGTGATTAATGAAAATGAAAATATGCCAGGTCCTTCCTAGTGTCAGTTTATCCGTCAATGTTTCAAGTGGGTATTTTATGACATTTCTGACATCAATACGAAACAATGTCAGGCGTGTAGTTTAAGGTCTTTCTATCATGATCACAAACCATAGTGTCGGGAGAGTAGTTTCCGGTATTTCTCTGTCATTTCTGACGTGTGGTTGTAAACCATCAGGTAGACTGACATTTTGGTGATGGCCAATTGTACGGATGTTTTCAGAATTTGACGAATCACCAAGCACGATACGTAGAGCATTTAAAGACACAGAGATGGAGCGTTTAAGCAACCTACTCTCTGACTGTTGTTCTTTTCCTTTTAATACTCACTTCATCCTCAGTACAACAAGATGAATGTTGTCTTGATGGGTTACAGGTAAGAAACGACACTCTTTTCTACTTGAGAACTGTCATTATTTTTCTCCGCACGCCATGAATGATCTCCGTGGGGGTGTGACTGATGGCAGTCAAAGGGCTTCCGGGACCCAGTGATCTCTCAGGCTATGCTGGCAGAAACATCAATACTTTTGATGGAACGCTAGTTGTCAATACGCTGCCAGGCCTGTAAAGTCAAACTGCTGCATGGCCTGAGCAGAAGTGGTAGAATGTGATAAAACCGGTAGGTTTTCCACGTCAGAGGTCTAGATTAACCTCAACCCCCCTTTTATCTGCTCTTCTTCTTCTTGCGTATGCAGGCTGATACTCCTGCGGACATGCCCTGTATGGACAAGAAAGGATTAATCCCATCTACCCAACAAAGGGAGTGGAGTTTAGTGTGTATGCCCCCGTTTTCTATCCGCCATTAAGGCAGCCATACTCCAGCTTCGGGGAAGGTGCATGTTATATATAATGTGTCATCATACATACCAAACGGATCTCTTCCGAAAGTTGGTGATGGGATTTTACGTGTGTGCAAGACGTTATGCGTGTGTTCACACACGGGACCTCGGTTTATGGTCTCATTAGCAGGACTGTATGGGGAATGGAGTCAGAACCAATGTTAACTCCGAGGGGAAATCCCTCTGAAACGAAACAGCCCGGCGGAGATTCGGACCCGCAACCCCAGGATCACTAAAATTACGAGTCGGGCGCTCTACCACTGAGTTATTCCGGCCCCCTACCTACTATATACTCTCTGCCTTTCTCACTGGATCTGGTCTACTTTCCACACCTCAAGTCGCCTTTTCCACATTCTTCTTCTCTTTGCGGTCTTCCTTTGATCCATCGCATTTGCTGTGTTGTACGACCTGTGGTGGAGGGGAGTGACATCCTAGAGATTGGAAAACTAGGGGCTCCCAGCGCATCTCTCTGGTTCTCACCTTTGACCGGGACTTTCCCGACTGGCCAAAGAATACCCTGTAGTACTCAGCTTTCTGTTCCCGGAGCTGGGCATGATCAGGAGGAGGAGGGGGGGGGGGGGGGGGGTACTTGGTTTTTGTTTGTCTTATATCCCCACTCCCTCTTCCACCCTCTCCCAGAAGCGTGGAAGGAACCAAACAACGTGATTGTTTCCTAAAAACAAATAACACACTCACCCAAAAGACGGAGGCCACAGGACATTTGACCCAGAACCTTCAAGATTGATGGAGATTAGCAAATCTGATTCAGAAACCAGAAATAAGACAAAGCATTTCGACTTGTGGGTTGGCGGTCGAAGCATCTGAAGAGAAAAGAACCTTTGTCAGCTCACAGCACCTTTGCAACTCAGAAGGGGATTCAAGGTCTAGCAGGTGGCACAAGGTCTATCAAAAGACTCTGAAAGGCACCTTCGTCATTTGATACAGGTCGAAGCGCCGATCAGAACAGCCCCGTGGGTAACGCAGTGCCTTGGGCGCGGGAATCTCGAGTCCCTGGTTCGGACCTAGTTTTCATTTTTTTCATTTCTCTCTCACTGTCGACTAGATCTTACGTGCTGGTGTGAGTGCTGATCTTTCTGATAATCGTAAACCGAGGTGCCACTGCAGTATGCATAAATGCAGGTACAAGAATGGACGGTGACAATAAAGAACACACAAAAGCATGCGCAGCACGCACACACACTCACACACACACACACACACACACACACACACACACACACACACACACACACACACACACACTTGTGTGTGTGTGTGTGTGTGTGTGTGTGTGTGTGTGTGTGTGTGTGTGTGTGTGTGTGTGTGTGTGTGCATGTGTATGAATGTATGCATGTATGTATGTATGTTTGAATGTATGTATGTATGTATGTGTATGTTTTGAATGTATGTATGTAAGTATGAATGTATGTATGCATGTATGTATGTATGTATATACGGGGACACGGTGTGGATAGGGTGAGAAGTGATCGTTTCTAATTTTGTGTTGATAATGGAATTATTGGCGTAGAGAAGGAAAAAACACAAAGTTCCCGATGGGCACACATACAAGCAAAGGCGGGCGATAATCACACTTATTTTCTTAACACATGTGAAGCCAGAACGGTATAAATGATATCTTTGCAATTCCTACGCTGGTTTGTAAGTCAATAAGATTTATCAGCGTACCTGAGTACTGTTACCATCGACATACAGCTCGTTTGTCCGTGACCAAAACTTACATAGATACCATCAAGATCACAGTTTACGGTGCTTTCGCTAGGGCAACAACCGGGCGCTTTGCAGTTTGGCCCATCATGCAGATTTGTTCGCGCGGTTTGCTTGCTTTGGGAACTGGAAGTGGCGGCGATAACTGTGGCATTAACTGTCGGATGTACGCGGGAGCCCTGGGAAGATTGATAAGGCCTGCCTGACGATAAATTCGTCGGGTTTGTGTGGAATACACGTTTATGTTGCAACATCCGGTAGCATCAAAGCACAGTGTCAGTTCTATGGCTTGGACAGGTAGACCGATCTGGAGTTTGTCAAGACAAAAAAAAAAAAAAAAAAAAAAAATGAAAAAGAAAGAAAGAAAAAGAAACAAACAAATATTTATACACGTGGACATACAAAAGATTAACTAAAGTATCCCACGCCGGCTAATAACAAGTTGTTAAAGAATTTTCAGCTCTGTCTGTCTGTCTGTCTGTCTGTCTGTCTGTCTGTCTGTCTGTCTGTCTCTCTCTCTCTCTCTCTCTCTCTCTCTGTCTCTGTCTCTCTTATACTCACACACACACACACACACACACACACACACACACACACACACACACACACACACACACACACACACACACACACACGCACGCGCGCGCGTGCGCGTATAAACACACACACGCGAGTGCACGTGCGCATGTACTCTCTCTCTGCATCTATTCTTCTCTTCTCTCTCTCTCTCTCTCTCTCTCTCTCTCTCTCTCTCTCTCTCTCTCTCTCTCTCTCTGTAGCTCATTCGCTCGCTTGCCCCTTCTAACCCGGTATAAAGTATATTTAACAGACGACAATTACCTAGATTTTGTTTCCAGCATGATAATTATGGGGGGGAAAAAACGTGTCTTTTTCATTATCACGAATCGAACAACATCCCTTCATTCCATCTCTGGGATTGGTTCAAGTATCCTAAACGATTTCGTGAATGCACACGGTGATCATAATCGTTCAATGCAATACAATTAAACAAAAAGTTTTTTTTTTTTTAGTAATAATGCTACACGTCTTCCCCATCTTCTTACTAGCGTTACTGTTCCGCGGCTCATTCTGGTCACCGTTGCCCAGCCACACCAAGGTCGTCTTGTGTCAGGTCGTCATGAAGCCACCCACTAGAGAAGACACTGCACCCAGGACCGAGAGACTCATTTGGGGGAAAGTGTTTCAAATGTCTGACCTTTAGTCACAAACTGGTCAGTGAGGATGGAAGGGAGGCTCTAGAGTCAAACAAAGTTAGGTTTTACGTCCAGGCCCGCCGAAGGTGATACGGCACAAAGTGGACAACCATCCAGCACGACGTGGTATGTGGGATGGTGGGGGAGAGGGTGGTAGTGGACGTGTCTCACTCTATACTGAAACCGCCAACACGTTCGCCAGATCCGAATGTTGTCTTCACGGTCGGCTGGGCTGTACACAGCGAGACAACGCGTTTAAATGCACGTCAGAGACGAGGTGTGTGCGATGTGCCCATGTGATTTGAACTTGCGACCTTTGACGGCGAACATGATACTCAGATTCTGTACCATGCAGTCAATAAAAAAAAAAAAAAAAAAAAAAAAAAAGGGCGTACG
>JADBJO010000241.1:360000-377500 GCA_016801955.1 Conus betulinus | reverse complement strand
GAGGGCAAGGTGTTACTGGGCTGGGGAGCGAGCGTTGTGTCGACTGTGGACACATTGGCTAGGCAATTGAAGTTTCGAACTGAACCTGTTGTTTTATATTTTGCATTACCTTTTGCACGTCCCATGTCATTGTTTACAGCGGGGTTTTCATCTTTTCACTCTAGTAACCTTTGTTTTTTCTGGCATTTCTGAATCCCCCACGTAATCTTTTTTTCCTTTACCCCTCTAGCCATGCGTCTTTATGAATGTTTGCCTCAGTTTTGTTTATAGCACGCATTTTGTATTTGTTCCAAGAGAGCTGGTATGTAAGAAAAACCATTAGTTAACGGCTGATCCCCTACTCTTCCTTTCACAAAATTCCTTCCTCTCTGTCTAGTCTCTTGCACACGCACGCAACGCACGGCACGACACACACACACCACTTAACACACCACACAACCCACACACACACACACAGATGTCACCTACACGAACGGACACAGACCCACACAACCACACACACACACACACACCATTCCACAACACACAACACACAGCACACACACACACACAACAACCCTTCCCATGCGCACCACAACATCATTCTCTTACACACACACGATCCTACACCAACTACTACACACACACACACACAACACAAACCACCCACACACCCACACACACTCACATCATCCACACACACACAACACAAACACACACACACAATCACCACACACACACACAACACACTCACCACCACCACCACCACACCACCACCCCACCACAACTACAAACATACGCCCTTTCAGGATAGGCTGCGCGCGCCACCCGACCCACACACACCACACACACACACACACACACACAACGGCACATGCTGACAGCACACACACCCACACACACACCCATCCCACAACCACGGCCAAATGCGCGACGTCTCTGCGCGCGCACACGTCACGTCGGCACACACTACACACACACACACATCACACACACACACACACACATCACAACAGTTCACAGCACACCACGCCAAACACACCCACATCAGCCAACACCCGACATTTATCCCCGCCCCCCCCCCCCTCCCCCCCCCCCCCCCCCCCCCCCCACCACACTACACACACACCTTAACTACAAGAATGACAAGAGAAGATAGAGAAGAGAAGAAGAAAGCGGAAGAAGCATGAGTATAAACGAAGAAGAATAAGACAGAAGCATGCAAGAAGAGAAAATCTGTCAACACATCAGCCACCCAGTGGTTAGCTCACATCAATTTCTAATAACATTCCTTACCCTTTTCTCTACGCACCGCGTCTTCCCATACCTCTTTATATCCCCCTCCGCCCTCACGGGAGCCCTTCCTTCACTTTTTTCGCCCTCGGTTCTCTCTGATAGCAACAGACAGCAGCCCCCATGGCAGCAGTAGCGTAGCATTTGTTGGTACGAGACAGTGGCCTACATTGTTTCATTCCGCTAATCAGTGCTGGCCTTTGCTGCAAGTAACGAGGCCTTCTTACTCATTTTTTTTTTTTTTTTTTTGTTCACTTGTTCTTGTTGCCGCAGTGATATCCACCTGTTGTTCCACTTCTTTTTTTCGTTCCCCGTCCCCCTCTTGCTTCTTTTTCCTTTTTTACTCCGCCTCCTCTTGCCTCTTCCTCCATCTCCTTGCTCATTCCTCCATCATCATCATCATCATCATCATCATCATCACATCATCATCATCATCATCATCACCATCATCTGTATCTGCATCATCACCTCATCACCATCCATTAGCTTCTTCTTCTTCTTCTTTTCTCTTCTTGTGCACAGAAAGACCGCTTTCTTCTTCTTCTTTCTTCTCTATTCTCTTCTTCTTCTTTCTTCTTCTTCTTACTTCGTTCTTCTTACTGACAGAAAGCGCTTCTAAACTATTTAGATAATGTATGAGTAAATGATTCTTGAACTATTCCGAAGTGATTTGTGTGTCGGTGTGTGTGTGTGGGGTGTGTGTGTGTGTGTGTGTGTGTGTGTGTGTGTTGTGTGTGTGTGTGTGTGTGTGTGTGTTGTGTGTGTGTGTGTGCATGCATGCGTGCGTCCGTGCATGCGTGCGTGTCGTGCGTTGCGTGCGCAGCGCGTGTGTGTGTATGGTGTGCGTGTGCTTCTGTGAGGTGAGTAGTGCCTCTATGTATGGTTACAGATAATGAAAATATAGTTCATAATCGAAATATTGACATCACAGTTGTTGGAATATACCATCTTTCTTTAGTTCCTAATTCTTTTGACTTTTTTTTTTCACTCAGTTTGTTGTTGTTATTGCGTGGTGGTGGGTGGTGGTGGTGGTGGTGACTTTTAAAAAAAAAGCATAATTTATGTTTGTGGAGGGAAAAAACCTGTGAAAGGGCGTTTCACTGCACCTAATTTTTTAACCAATTAAATATTCCCCTTTCTTCATTCCTTCATTCTATCATTCATTTATTTTCTTATTCATTCATTTCATTCTTCTTCTTCTTCTCTTCTTCTTCTTCTTCTTCTTCTTCTTCTTTCTTTCTCCTTCCTCTTCTTCTTCTTCCTCCTCACCTCCGCTTTTGCGCTCTTCCCAGTCATATCGGGAAATACACTTCCTCTAAAACCTCCAAGATGTCAGTATTGGCTTTCACTGAATCATTTGGTACCTTTCCTCCAAAGTCAAGCGGTCCTGCCATGGACTTTTCAAACCCTCGATGGTTCGTTTTGACCTGGCCTTTTACAGACAATTTGCCTCCTCTTCACTTACTTACGTACAATACCTTCTTCACAGAACTGTGCCCATGCTTTTCAAATCCGGCGGGATCCCAATCATCCTCTGTTCCTCTTCACCAAATGGTCCATTCTCCAAACACATTCTTCCCGAGCACAGCTCAGTGTACGCTGCTAAACTTACTGCTCTGGTTCTGGCACTGATTTATCACTCTCAGCATTGAGGAATCTTTTTTTTGATCCTCTCCTCTCCCCTTTCAGCTCTTGAAGCCGTCCCGTTGCTGGCCGTAACGTAAACCAATCCCGTGACTCCGGGACCCTATGGACCGTGCATCCATCAACAAAGGACGGCTACAATGGCGTCCTCCTTTTCATTCCGGGTCCTCTTGGCATTCGAGGCAGCAGCAAACGTTGGTCACAAACTTTCCGAAACCATACATACTCTCATAAGCAAAAAGAAATGTAAAAAAATATATCCATGGGTCACCTGGGATCTGAACTCATAGCGCCCTAAAAACATGTTGAACTTCTCTGACAAGAAGGAAGGAACTCACAAACTTACATTTGAACTCATCCAAATCCGTTGTGACCCATTCGTTTTTTCCTAATTTCTCTGCAACTCTTTGCCACGCTCCTTTGCTGATCAGTCCCCCTAATCCCCCTTTTGCCTGGAATCTTCTCCAACATCCGCATAGATTCTCTGCCGCTCTGCCCTCTCTCAAAATCAAGCCTCAGAACTCGCCTCTTCTGTCACTGACCGATCGAGCGAGGTGCCGAATGATTTCAGCATGTGCCGATGATGTTTAGAAGCCAGTGTTACATACGGCGGGCTGTAGGTGGCGACGGATGGGGAATGGGCGTGAGAGGGCCGGAGTGGGCGGAGTGCAGGCATTGCCGGTTTGTTCTTTGTTTAGTTTTATATCTGTTGTTTTGTTCGTTGCGTGTTTACATGAGGCGTAAATCCAGTCGAGCATTATTTCAGTAGGCATGTTTGGTGGTCTTTTTTTTTTTACATAACAGCAACCACAAAAACAATGATGATTATGATAGTAATAGAAAAAACAAACAATGATAGCGACAACATAAACAACAACAGCTACAGTAGTGATGATGATGATGATGATGATGATGATGATGATGATGATGATGATATCATCATTATCAAGATAAGTTGAAATAAGTACAAATAGAAATATTTTATATAGAAAAAAAGAAATAAAAGACAATATGTAGACATGATTACAAGAAATTTTGTGGAATGTATGTTTTTGAAGAGTTCTTTTAAGGCAATAAAATCACACCAGCAATGAGAATTCACACGTTGTATTGTGTTTTATGCATGTATGCATGCCTATATGTATCTTATGTGTGTTTGCATATCATACTATTATTTTCTTTTGTGTATGTGTGCTTGTAAAATAGCATCCAAAAGATAGATTACAAACGTACAATGGAAATAAGCTATACTGGCAGAAAGGACCAGAACACTATTCTGCTACATTGCCGCGCCGCCGCCGCTGCTGCTGCTGCTGCTGCTGCTGCTGCTGCTGCTGCTGCTGGTACTACTACTACGACTTCTACTACTGCTACTGTTTCCATTAGCAGCAGCAGCAGCAGCAGCAGCAGCAGCAGCGCGAGCTAGCAGCAGCAGTAAGACAACAGCAGTAGCAGCGGGCGGCGGCAGCAGCAGCGCAGCTCCAGCAGCAGCAGCAGTAATAGTGGTGCTACTGTGTGTTCCGCTGCAATGTACTTCATTTTCTTGTGTGTGTTTGTATTCAACCACCATCACTACTGCTGCTGCTACTACTATTGCTGCTGCTACTACTTCTACTACTACTACTACTACTACTACTACTACTACTACTCTGCTGCTGCTGCTGCTGCTGCTGCTACTACTTCTGCTACTAGAGTGAATTGTACCGAGGTGGACAGCACTGATGTGAATATTTGTAGTGAAATGTGTCATAAAACAACATACATAAGAGTAACCGAACTTCTGCTGCTGCTACTGGAGCTACTGCAACTCCCACCACTACCATTATTACAAAAGTTGGAATTCACAGCATTGCAAAACAATCATGGATGCCATGACAAAATTTAGGGAAAGAAATCCAATCATTTGGAAATGCAGGTTAGTACCCCAGTGCTGGCAAATCTGGCACTGAATTCTTTCATGTTGTCATTGACAAGATGTATATTTTCTTCCTTTCTTTCTATGTATTTTTGGTGCATGCGGATCATTAAGCAGCTACTCTGTTTGTTTGTTTGTTTGTTTGTTTACCTTGTTTGTTTGTTTTCGTTTTGTTCAGATGCGTCACCTGGTTCCCTTTACTGGAAAAAGACAAAAACAGACGTTTTTTGTTTGTTTTGTTTGTTTTGTTTGTTTTCTTTAATGTCATTTTTGCCCATTGCACTTACAGAACGGAGGACGTCACAACTTATCAGGCTGATCTTCCATGAATGGAAAAGACGGATGCCTTTTTCTTCTTTTTTTCCCTTCCCTTTTTGTGCTGCTGTAGCGCTGAGCGCTCTATGGATTTACTAGTTGCGGGTGGTTTCGAGATATTCTGTTGTTGGGCGAGCGTTGTTAGCGTTCCATCTGTGTTGTTTGTAATCCTAGTGTTCATGACTTTGTTAACTGTGACTGCCCCTACAGGACGTCTGCGGGGTCTTTGTTGCTCCGATGATGAGGAAAAACGGCTGCGAATGTTTACACATCGTGAAAAACCAACAGATTTAGTAAAGAAAATTTTTCCTTGGAGATAGAGTGTAAGCCTCTAAGAATGGCTCTTTCAGGAATTCACGTAGGTTTGTGTTAACTTTGGGGTTTAAATTACACATAATCTGGTCTGGTAGTTCTGTCAGCCCCCAGCCTGAACCTCGCGGTCGGCTGCCTTACAAACAACACGACATGATTTGTTCGTGTTCTTTTTTTCTTCTGTTATTCCTCTTCTTCTGTTGTTTCCTGCACACCCCTTCTCCTCTTTTTTTCTCCACCAGTACCTCTTTCTCTTCCTCAATTTTCCTTCTCTGTTCCTCTTCCTCTTTTTTCTCTCCCTCTCGTTCCCCCCCCCCCCCTCCAAATCCCTCCTTCTCCGAGTTTTTGTTCCCCTCCTTCTATCCCCTTTCCCCTCATATATTTATTTCTCTTCCTTCCATCTTCTGTCTTTGCATCTCCTCGTTCGCCTTCTTCCGTTCCTCGTCGCCTACTTCTTCTTTTCTTCCCTGCCCTACGTTCTCCTTTTTGTTCTCTTCGTCCTCCCTCTTCTTCGACTCTATCATTCCCTAACCATTTTTTCTTTACCTCTGTTCCTTTTTATTTTATTCTTCTCATACTCCCCCTTATTTTTCCGGTTCTCTCTCATTCCTCTTTCCAGACAAACCTGTTTCCTCTTTTCTTTTTCTTTTCTTCGTTCTTCTCTTCCTTACTCCCTTTGTCAACCCGCTCTTTCTAACTCTTTTTTTTACTCTCTCTCCTCTGCTTCGTTCCTGCTTCTTCTTTTTCTATATCATCTTGTCTCCTCCCTTCGGACCACAGCTCTTTTCCTATATCTCCTCCTTTTCACTCCTCTTTCTTCGGATATCTCCTCTCTCGACCTCTCACTCCTCTCTCCTCTCTCTCTCTCTCCCCCTCTCTCTCTCTCTCTCCATCCTCTCTCTTCCGGCGCTCCTCTGGTCTGTCTGTCTGTCTACACCACTTCTCTGTCTGTTGTCGTCTGGTCTGTCGGACCTGTCTCCGTCTCTCTCTCTCTCCGCTTCTCTCTCTCTCTCTCTCTCTCTCCTCTCTCTCTCTCCCTTTTACCACTTCCTCTCCCTCCTTCTATTTGCTCTCTTCCATCAAACCCCCGCCCCCCCCCACCTCTTTCGTCCCTCAGCTGTTTTTCCTCAGCTGTTTCTTCTTCTCCGTTTGCTTTATTTGCTTCTGCTTTCCCCCTTCCTTTTTGCTGTTTTTACCCTGGTTTGCGTCTGCTCACAAACATGGTTTTTGGTTTTGTTTCCGTGTTTCGGTCGCCCCAGTGTTCAGTGTTTTTTTGCTGTGCTCTATTAATTTTCCAGGATGCCACAGGTCGGGGTTTGTTTTGATATTCCGTGGATGAATTCGTTTCTTTTCTTGTTGTGTGTTGGTAATGTATTTGTCCGTTGCTTCTACCACGTCATTTCGTCGTTTGTGGTTAAATTCTTCGCCAACTACATTTTCTTTATCAGCCACGTGAGCGTGTATAGATAGCACAACGTGAGCATGAAATTTTTTCACACGGTTCATGATCCCTGACCCAGGCAAGCAGTGACGCCTGCCACGAAGGAGAGTGGAACACACAACTTTTACTTGCGGAGATACAAACCCACCCTACACAAAAAACAAAAATCTTGAGATTGCACAGGTTTCGTGCCAATCCAGAATATAGGTTGTTCCGTCAGGGCCCGTTGTAATCTAGCGAAACANTTTTTTTTTGGTGTTTTCGGTGGGATTGTAGTGCTCCCCAACCCACCTCGTACACAGAGTTTCGGTTTTTTTCTGTAGTGCCGTTTCGTTTCTTCATGGTCATTTTCACACTATTTCAACAGTGTTGGCGTTTTCTTTTAAGCGTGCGTGTTTTCACTACTTTAAGAGTTTTTCATAGGAGGTACTGCGTTTCTAAGGTTTTAGTGAGAGTCAGTTAAGGCGGTTTTTATTTGTGTTGTGTTTTTTGTGTTTTTTGTTACCTTTTTTTTTCTTTTTTTCCTCTCCATTTTTTGTTTGTTTTTTGTTTTTTTGTTTCTTCGCTGTTTTTTTTTCTCCTCCCCTTTTTCTTATCCCCTCCCCTTTCTCGCCCCCCTCCCTCTATGTTACAATAACACCTCCCCCCTTAGTGTGAGGTCTTTCCAACTGGTTTCGCATATTTTCCTTTCAGAGACTTTAGTTTAGTAGCTTGTATCATTGGAAGCTTTCTTTTCATAGAACGTATATTTTGCCAGTTATACGGATGGTTTGTCGTTGTAGGAGGTTTTGTCTTTCGCGAGTTTATTGTGTACGTTCGTTAGGGATTGCGCCCCCCGCTGTTTTTTGTGTTTTGGGCCGGCGCCCCAATCTAGGTGTCCTGTTTCTCTACCTTTTCGTCCGGTGTTTAAGATTTCGTCCGATTTCACAGGGTATTCCCCCGACTTCGTCCTGCCACGAGTGTGTGGTGTGTCTTTCTGTTTGTAAGAGTTTAGAGTTAGGCTGTCATCATTTTGATCTGTGCTCTGCCTTTCATAGGGCTCCAAGTCCAACCCATTTCGGTGGTTTAAGTTTATTTTCTTTAAGGACTGTTAATGGCTCCGTCGTACTAGTTATTGAACTCTATATAAGCAATTAGTGTTGTTTCCCCTACAAGGTGCACTATCCTCTGTCATCACCCCACGGTGCAATGTTTTTTTGGTAGGGCTTAGTGTCGTACTTGAGTAGGGGTCTACAGCAATTTTCCGTGTGTATGTGTACTTCCCTTCTGCTGCAGAGAGAAGAGCCGGACATCCGTGTGAAGTTAGTGGTGACACTGGCTGTACCATGCTGAGTTGAGGTATAGAACTTAAGCCGGATGGGTCGGTGGTGCGTCAGGTGCCCTGAGGATGGTCAGAGGACAACCATGTTACACCCATGGGGAGTGCGGATGTGACGGCAGACCAGAAGACGGCTAGTCCAGGGCTACACAGCAGAGAGGACAAGGTAACACACCACTTCAAGTGATGAAGACAAGCAGCACACACCCACTTCAAGTGATGAAGACAGTCAGCTTACTCTGGAACAGTTACATTTTCGTTAGGATCAAATGAAAAGAAGAGGAATAATTTTCATCGTTGAAGTTACATCAGTGTGATGAACACGGCAGAAAATGCTGTACAGAAACGCAAGAATTAATAGTAGGGGAATATTGAACGACCATCGGCACTTGCTTTCCACTTTTTTTTTCAATACGGGCTATTTCCACGCTGTATTTCACCAATTGAACCTTTTATTTTAGAACGAAGGTGACAGAAGCTGTAATGGACAGTGATGCTATGCTTTCCTCTCCACCACCTTCCCTCTGCTGCTCCATCCTCCAGTAAACACATACATACACACATGCACGCGCATCTGCATGTGCAACATACACACATACATACATTCTCTCTCTCTCTCTCTCTCTCTCACTCACACACACACACACACACACACACACACACACACACACACACCACACACACACACCACACACACGTGGCGCGCGCGCGCGCGCGCGCATACACACAAACACTGCGCGCGCGCTCACAGTCTCTCTCTCTCTTTTTTTCTCTCTCATTCACTCACACGCACACATACACTCTCTCTCTCTCTCTCTCTCATACACTTGCATGCGCGCGCGCGCGCACACACACTCTCTCTCTCTCTCACACACACACACACACACTCTCTCTCTCTCTCTCTCTCTCATTTTATGATGGAGCAAATCAGCACAAGCATTCTCCCCTGGAGAGTGTCTTGCCAGTCATAGTGTTGCAGTTCCCATGCTCTTGCCGACACCGACATCTTCAGATCAAACTCAACATACGGAGAGAGAACTAAAAATTCGGGCAGGGCACAAAAAAGTTTCATAATTTTTCGTTGTTTGTGATAATACAGATAATCTTGTGCAGCTCCATTCTGATTCATTTTTGTTCAACAACTCTTTTTCTGATGGTGTTTGACATGGAAAAAGTGTGCGTTTTAATAATCATGGAAGTTGGTGAAATACTTTAAATGTTGTCACGTGATACATCTTGTTAACCGAAGTATTGTCTTATGGCCAGGAAACAAGAACAACAATTACTAGGAACAGTTTTGCTAAAGTAGATAAGATTTACTTAGACAGAAAATCAGTTGTTAAAAAGAAATACCAACGTATCTGTCAACAGGAGCAAAAACTCCTTCATTGGCTGCGGAGAGGGTGACCAGGACACGTGACTGCAGCGGATCACAAGCTTCACCAGCGTATCGTCCAAAACGGTGTTCATAGCACCTGCTTCTTTGGAGGGGGTTGACGTATTTTTGTGGTTTAATCATCTCCTTCCCCGCCCCTCGCTCCAGGGACTCCGTGTCTTATTCAGTCACAGGATTCCGTCACTTTTTTTTTTTTTCTTTCTTTTTTTTTTTTTTTTTTTTTTTTTTTGTCCCAACCTCTGCGCCACCTCAGAGGCAGTGCACCCACGCCGCTCATCCTGACACCCCGTCCACAGCCACAGCCCGGTCAGCCCCGCCGCAGCCCCGGCACCGGCGATCCACAGCGAGCAGTCAATGTCAAGTCGTTAAGAGGTAACCCACCGGAAGAGAGACTGCACTGCTGCCGAGTCACTTCGGTGGTGTTCAGTGGCACCTGTTCTGATCTAACATACGCAGGACACCACCTACTAAGCCCCCTACTGACGACAATAATTGTTTAGTCGCAGAACCGGCGTGAGTGAGCTCTCCCTCCGGAGGGCGCCACCACGTCCGACCAACGACAGCCCCCATGGACTCGCCGATACCGGTGACCTCGACGGAACCAAACCAAGGCCACTGACGTGGAGAGGACATCAAAACTGAGGTCACCATGAGAGCAGGGCATGAAGGACCACAGAATTTGAGAACTTTTTTCTTTAAACTGATCGATGAGAATGAGGATGATTAAGATGATGCTGCGGATTTCCATTTTCGGTCTGAGACTACATGACAGGGCTGTAGCCTACGCTTCCCTTCATTATATATCCCGGCGTCAACGAGGCCTGCGAGATAACAGGCACCTGCAGTGTTGGTCAGGAAATTTGAGCAACACTCTCAAACGCATCCTTTAAGTGGATGGAACTCGACTGTTTGGTCCCAGTCTTCCAACTGAGTCCGCAGCAAACTCAACTCTGGGTATGAGCCGGTCGGGACAGAAAAAACCCACTTGACTCTGATGGGATTCGAACCCACGACCTCCCAGCCGGGAGTCCGCGACGCTAACCACTTCGCACGGCGGCTGGTGGATTCAGTCACTTAGTTGACATAATTAGTGTCCCCTTCTTTCGAAGTGTTCAGTATTTTCTTCATTTGACAGGTTTTCGTGTGTGCTTTCCCAATGTTAGTGTCCCCTTCATTCACAAGTGTGTGTGTCATATTTCTCGAGGTTTAGAATTGTCCTTTCTGCAATGTCTGTCTTTCATATGACCAGCATGTTTGCTCTTGGTTCTTACGTCGGTCTTCTGTGGAACAAGGATACATCAGGCAGGGTACCAGAGGGAGTGTTTTCTGGAAGGGCGTGAAAGATGGACTCGAAGCTTTGCAACATGTTACATGATTCGGTGATCTGGAACATGGACGCATGTTTTCAGATAAACTGGGTCTAGTTGCAGTGCTGTTGAGGAATTTTTTCGTCTTCCCGAAACGTTTCCTAGTGCGCACCTGGTGCCTCCTGATTTGAGTATCCGTAAATACACAGATAGTCCGACAATGGTAATCACGAGTCAACACGTGGTTTCTTCCATAGGAATTGGTCTTTTTCATGGGGTGTCATCCATCAAATGGTAAGCAGTGTTCTCCGTTCATAGGATTCAGTATTATCTAGTATAACGTTCTTTCGTCGTCGTTTTGAGGGATTAGTGTCCTTTTTCCCATATGATTTTGTGTCATTTTTACAGGCGTTAGCATTCTCTTTTCGATGCAGTGTCCTATTTTTTTTAGGGTTTAGTGTCCTTTCATAGAGTTTGATGTCCTGTTTTTCGAGGGGTTAGTGCAAGTTTCTGAAGGATCCAGTGTCTCCCTTGGATTTAGTATCCATTCATATCGTTTGGTGTCATCTTTTTACAGGACTTGGAGTGAAAAGCTCGAAGCAGAGGGGACGTCTTCTTCGAATTAACACAGCCATGACGCCAGTGCCCGAACTGCGCGAACACCAGGACCATTGACAAGGCCCAAGAGGACCGCCCGACAGTGCTTCATCACGGTGGAACCACATCCCGATGCCATCTACCACTCCGCCTCGGACACCTGTGGAAAGAGAGTGAGGAAGAATGAAGACTTGTTCGAAGAAGGAATCGTGGAGATGGAGCCTGCCATTGCTGCTAAATGAGCCGAAATCCTAGGTCATAAGAGAGAGAGCTCCAATGAAGACGCAGGCCGCACTCCGAAAAGTTCACAACGCATAGCGGATCGCCCATAAATGTGCTAGTCAGTGCTGGCTAAACCTGTGCCAGGGCATCCAGAGCAATGCCGACTGCAACAACATCCGAGCCATGTGCTTAAGGCATGAAGAAAGTGTTCGGTTCTAGTGCCATCAAAATCACTCCTAAAATCTACGTCGGGGGATGTCATCACCAACTTGCAGCAAACAGAACGAGACAGAGGGGCCGAGCGCTACCAAGAGCTTTATTCCAGGGAGAATGCGGTCACCCACACGGCCTTCGAGAACACGATCCCCCTGTCTGTCATGGGAGAAACTCGACGCCCCGCCCACCATTTAAGGAACTCGGCAAGGCCATCGACTCGCTTGCCTGTGGTAGAGGTCCGGGTAGCCACGGCATTCCGCCAGAAGTGATCAAAACGGGCAAGGAGAGTTCCATCCTCAAGTCGCCTCCATGAGCTTCTCCTGCCGTGCCGGGAGGAAGTGACCGTGCCCGACGACGATGTGCGCTATGCAAACATCACGCTGTACGTGAACAAAGGGAATCGCAGCGTCTGCACTATCGCAGAACATCCCTCCTCAGCACTGTTGGCAAGTTTTCGCCCGCATCGTCGGCTGCTGCTCGCCGAATGAGTGTGCCCAAAGGCACAGAGCTGCGAGGTCGACGATCGACATGATACTCTCCCTGAGGCAGCTGCAAGAGATGTGCCGCAAGCAGAGACGACCCTTGTTCATGGCCTTCATCGGTCTGACCAAGACGTTCGACTTGATTTGTAGGTCAGGCGTTTCACCCAGCTACATCGGATTGGATGATTCCCCCAAGCTTCTGAAGATGATCACGTCCTTCCACGACAACATGAATAGTACTGTCCAGTACGATGGTTAATCTTCGGACCGCATCCCAATCAAAAGCGGTGTTAAACAAGGGTGCGTGCTCGCTCTGACACTCTACGGCACCTTCTCCCTGCTGCTCCGCTACACCCTCCGACAGTCTGAATACAGCATCTTCTTCACACTAGGAGTAATGGAAGCTGTGTTAAACTGACGAAGGTGCGGAAAGTCCTCATCAGGGAGATGCTTTTCGCAGACGACACCACCCTCACTGCCCACACCGAGGAAGGACCACAACGGCTCATCACCTGCTTTGCTGATGCCTGCACCAAGTTCAGCCTCTCTATCAGCTTGAAGCAAAACACATCATGGGTCAAGACGTCGGCAGCACTCCCCGCATCTCCATCGGCGATTACACCCTCGAAGTGGTCAACGACTTAGTTTAACTTGTTTCCTCCATCTCCATCAACCTCTATCGGGATGCCGAGCTCAATGTGCGAATTGGCAAGGTAGCAACAGCGATGGCCACTCTAGCAAAGAGTGTGGACAACGCCATGCTAACGTCAAACACCAACATGAAAGTGTACCAAGCCTGCGTACTGAGCACTCTTCTATACGGAAGCGAAGACCCTGTACTTACGATAAGAACGCAGACTGAACACCTTCCACCTATGCTGCCTCAGAAGACTCACGAGCATTACTTGACAGGACCGCCTCACGAACACGGACGTCCTGGGCCCAGGTAGGGATGCCAGGCATGTTCTCCATGCTCGCACAGATACGCCTGTGTTGACTTGGCTACATCATGCTCATGTACCACGGTCTTATCCCAAAGGACATGCCGTACGATGAGCTGGCTACAGGCTCCAGACCCACATGACGGCCCGTTCTTCGCTACAGACATGTATGCAAGCGCGACCTGAGGGCAGGCAGCCTCGACACAGCAGACCTGGAGACGGCAGCTTCAGATCGGATCAGCTGGCGGTCCACTATCAAGGCCGGCATCAAACAAGCAGAGCAGAGGAGAGGCCCAGAGGGAAGCACGGAGGCGCCGCAGACGGCAAAGAATCGCGTCGGCACCCACAGACATTCATGACCAAGATTTCACAACCAGCAGCTGCAACAGTCTGCCGCTCGAGGATCGGGCTCTTCGGCCACAGCAGGCGCTGCAACTTCACAACTGACAGATCCACGGTGAACACCATTGTCTCAAGTGAGACGGATGCCATCATCATCAAGTGCGATGAGGCCCTTTTCTCTTAATGGTTGGTATCCCTTTCATAGGGATTTATGGTCGTCTTTTGTAGGGTTATTGCACTGTTTTAAGTTTTAAAGTGTTCCATCCATAGAGCGACATGTCCTAAGGTTTACTTCTCTCTTCTTCCACCAGGTTTAGCATCCCCCGTTCGCATAATTTAGCGTTATCTTCTTCCAGAGTGTTAGAGACAAAGCTTTTTCTTGGCGGCAATGTAACTTGTCAAGGGGGTTCAGTTTTGGTCTTCATTCACAGGATTTAAAGTATTCTTTCTGGAGATTAAATGTCTTTCACTGGCTTTTAGTACCCACTTTAATTTCGCTGTTTATGAACTGAAGACCTTGGTGTCTTCTTTCCATGATGTATTTTCTTCTTTCTCATGGTTTAGTGACCTATTCTTCTCCAGAATTTAATCTAAGGCTTTCTTTCGGCAGGTCGTAAAGAGTGACCACTCTCCGAGAATCGGTATCGGCCTACCAGAGAGCCATTGTGCAACGTCTTCCAGGACAATTGCCATCCTCACCAAAAACATACACGTCTCGGGAAGGATTCACATGACACCACCACCCAAGTCCTATGAAGACAACTGACGATGATGTAAGTGCAAATTTTGTACTTTGAAGCAGTTCATAAACTGATAGTTAACTGGTGAGATTTGCTTTTGCAAGACAGGTAGGTAAGAAGGTGTAAATAAAAAACAAATTGTTTGATTTTATGACTTTGTAGGGTTTTTGCTTTTTTTTTTTTCAATGGATTCTTGTAGCCCTTCTCGCCCTTTTTATGCGTTGAGTGGATCTCCAACTCACCCTCCCCAGTCCTTCATCCCTCCATTCTCCCTACACCACCTCTCCGTACCTTACCACCTTTTTCCTGTCCCATCCTTACCGACTTCCTGACTAACCTGTAAAGCGAATTCGGCTGTCAGTTCTTTAGCGACAATGCTGGGGAAAAACTTTTGGCCTTTTTTAACCGACGGATCATTACTGAACTCAAATGCATGTTCTGGAACAATAGGAACAGAGGAAAGGGGGCAACAGTTAGGAAATTCTGATATTGATTTCAGCAACAGCGCAGAAATTAGATTTTCATTGTAGGTCAGAGATGGAGAAATGAAGGATGATGGAAGATTATGCTAAACCATGCGAAAGGGAGATGCTAAACCTGGTAAAAAAGAGAGCGTTTAAACTTTCTTAGTTAAATTAAGCGTGCACACACACACGCACACGCACACACACACACACACACGCACAATCTCCCACACAAACACCCCATCCATTCTACCAACACACATGTGCACTCTAATCTTTTATTTTACAAGTGTAGAGATTGTGAGTATACGGATTGGTGAAAAACAATTATTTGCTGTAAAAAAAAAAATTAAAGAAGGGCGCAAACAATAAAAGTGAAATTAGTTTCGTTAAGTTTATATTTGAGAAGTGTTTGCACAAGAATTCCATGTGAACAATATTTCTTTACATCAACAGGGGCAAAAGAACTCCTGCACCAACGGCCGTGGAAAACGGGAGACCAGGATGAGTGAACTCGAGGAATGCAACCTAGCACTAGGATAGTTGGCGCGGTGGTCTTGTATTGAAATCTTTGTTTTTTTTAATTCCTTCTTCTGGGCGTTTCTAATGCAGCTCCCACACCTTC
This sequence comes from Conus betulinus, assembly GCA_016801955.1. Lineage (NCBI taxonomy): Eukaryota > Metazoa > Mollusca > Gastropoda > Neogastropoda > Conidae > Conus > Conus betulinus. The sequence goes on along the minus strand of JADBJO010000241.1, from coordinate 361,951 downwards.
CAGATTTTACATATTTTTCTTGTTTACTAGACCTAGAATCTTGTTTTTAAATAGAGTTCAATACCTGGTCTGTGGAGAGGTTCATCGTGTGATTTTCAGATTCCTCCTTCACAGTGTCTTTTTCAGTTGTTTGGTCTCTTTCATAAAATGGGCTTAGTGTCCTCTTTGTGCGTCTTTATAGCGTTTAGTGTCGGCCGTTTATATGCTTCACATAGTTCTGGTTTCTTATGTCAATGTTCTGTGGTACAAGGACCCAAAACAGAGGGTATCAGAGGAAATATTTTCTGGAAGAGCATAAATGGTTGACTCCGCTACGTAGCAGGTCTCCTATTTCAGGGATCTGGAACATGGACGCATGTTTTCAGATCATCTGGGACTGAGCTGCAAAAGCGTTAAGGAGATCCGTAGAGCTCTTCCAGAAATATTCCCTGGTGCGCACCTGGGTATCCTGATCCGAGTGTCCTGTAATACACAGAACATCTGTGACGGCGTCAACATGTGGACCCTTTCATATGTTCTGCGTCCCCCTTTCTTTAGCACAATTTGGCGTCGTCGTCTTTCAAATGGTATTTAGTGTTTTTCTTTCATGGGATTAAATATGCTCTTGTTTAATGTTCTTTCATAGGGTTGGGTATCCTTTTCAGGTAGCGAGTGGTGTTCTTCTGGACGACCTGGTTTCCTCTGTTCACAGACGTTACTATTCTCTCTTCCCCAAAGGTTTAGTCTCCTACTCTCATGCCAATTGGTTACGCTTTTCTTACAGCGTAGTTTCACATTTTGCAGGGGGTATAGCGTCATCTTTCCAGGAGCTTTAGTGCCCTTTCATATGGCGTTTTCTTGGGGCTTAAGTTTCATCTTTTCACAAGGGTTTAGGTCCTATGACTATGTGGTTCGGTTTCCTTTGAATGTTCTCAATTTATAGTTGTTTCCCTTCTTTAAGTAAGTTTTAGCATCCTTCCTCTGTAGGGTTTACAGTCCTTTTTGTCAATATGTTTCTCTTCTTCCACTTTAGTTGGTTTTAATGTCCGCCTCTCGTATGGTTAAGTGTAATCTTTCAGAATGACGGAGTCCTCTTTCCTAACGTTGATTTCCGTGTTTTGTTTAGGGCATGTGCTTCATTCACAGGTCATAGATTGTTCTCCCGAGTTTTAGTGGTGTGTTTCATAGGCTTTGATGATGCTCCGCGCTCAGTGTTCATGAACTTTTCTCCTAGGCTTTAGTCTCGTCTTCATAGGATTTAATGTCTTCTGACGGTTGAGCAATTTCTCTTCCGTCAGATTTTATTAGCTAGATCATTAAGGGTGATCACGATCCGGGAATCGGAACCGGTCCACCTGAGAACGATTGTGCTACGTCTTCCAGGACAACTACCATCACCACCAAGGGCATGCCAATCTAGGATCTGCTTATTGCTAAGACTGTCACTGTGGTCAACGCGGCAGTACTAGAAACTCTCACAGAATCTTCCCAGGGGATGCATGAGGCCAGGAATGCCCAACATTTTTTTCAACTGATCAAATCGCCATTGACAGTCCTTGAACAGGACATTGGCCGAAAGTCGAAGATCGTCCTTGGCCCTTCAGCCGGCGCGGGCGAGTGGAGCAGACGTCACAGCATGTCCTACAGGAATGCACAGCCATGCTGATCTGAGAGACAGTATCCGGCCAGAGGTGAGGTGGCTGTGAGCGTGCCTTGCGGTTCTCCAAAGGACAGCCGGATTCATCTGATAGGTCTGCCAGAGAGACGGCGACCGAGACGAGTCGACCAGGGCTTCAAACCAGACTGCACCAGGTACAGCACCGCCTTCAATGGTAAGCTCACATAGTTTATTTTGAGAACAGTTACGTTTTCAATGGGATCAAGTGATAAGGGGCGGATGAGTTTGCAACGTTGAAATCGATCAGTTTCAAGAGCGGTGCAAGAAACATTTTACAGATAGAAACGGGTGTAA
>JADBJO010000241.1:335000-357500 GCA_016801955.1 Conus betulinus | reverse complement strand
CTTTTCACTGAATTTTATTGAGTCCGAATCACTTGCGTAGAAACAGAGTTAACAGAAAATAACGATGTTTTTGTCGACAGGGGCAAGGTACTCGTGCATCAACGACTGTGGAAAACGGGGCCAGCAAGAATCGACTCGGGAAAGGCAACAGAGTACAAGGAGAGTGGTGGCAAGCTTTTGTTTACTACTCTTTTTTGTTTTTTTTTTTTTTGGGGGGGTGCCCATCTTCTGTGCCACTTCGGTGGCGTTGCACCCACACAACTCGTTCCGATACAGGCGCACCCCGGCCCGGCAATCCACAGGAAGCAATCGATATGAAGCCATCAAGTGGCCACCCACTGGAGGAGACGCTGTACTGCTGTGGTATTCGCCTTTTCAGTGGTGTCTGTTCTGATGCAACATACGCAAGACACCACCTAAGCCCCTACGGACGACACTATTTGTTTAGTCAAAGGTTTTAGTGTTCTCGTTTCTTACAGCTATGGACTTCATTTATCAGTTTACTGTCTCATTTTGACAGGTTTTAGTGCCTTCCTGTCATAGGGTTTGTCTGAACAGCTGCTGAGTGCCATAGAACTGGTAGAGAGCTCCGGGTGACTCCCCATAAACAGTTGAGCATGTCCAAGGGAGATTTTAGATGTTCAAACCTCATATGCGTCTCGGAGACTGAGATAAAAGCTGAACTTGCATCCAGGTGTATTTTTAATATGCATAGGATCATAGTTTGCTAAGGAACAGGAGTGTCCACCAACATTCTTTCTGACATTGTGTACACCTTCGTTGCCATGTGTCATCAAGTGGGTGTTTTTGAATGTGTGCATTCAACTTGACATTCCGTCTCCATCTCAGATGCGGTGCTTCAAGTGCCAAAAAATTAGGCACGTCAAAATTGCTGCTGTTCTGGGAAGGAGATATGTGATGAAAAGTCATGACCATTCCGATTCCTAAGCCTGGAAAAGACCTTACCAACCCTTAAAACTGTCGTCTCATAGCTCCGACAAGCTGCCCTCTGCAAGGTAATGGAAAAGATGGTCAAGCCCCGTCTAATCTGTAAGCTGGAAACCAATGACTTTTTGGCCAGTGAACAGTGCAGGTTCCGGAAGTACCGCTCCGCCATTGACCATTTATTCCATCTGAAAACCGCCATCCGCAACACGTTCATTAGTAAACATTATGTGGTGGTTATCTTTCTTGATCTGGAAAAAAAAGCGTGTGATACCACTTGGAAATCTGGAATTAATCCTCATTTTCAAAGTAAATTTGAAGAAAATCCCAACTGCATTCCTAAGTTTGGACTTCGTATTCAGCCCCATGCGCAGAATGCAGGTCTTGATCTAGGAGTTGTCTGACTTCTCCAAATTTCCAGAAAAGTCTCCATGGACCTTTTGCACACCAGAAACACGCTTTGATCTGGATGCTTTTTGTGAAGTCCATCAGGCGTACAGGGTATTGTTTGTCGATCTCAATACAAAATTCCCATCCTCTCAGAAAATGTTTACTGATGGTTCAAGTCTGATGGAGTGGTTTGTGCAGCCTATTGCCCAACTGTTCCTTTTCCAATATTATCAAAGCATATTCCGACAGATAGTTCTGTTTACTCTGCTGAAACTAATGGCTTTGGTTCTAGCGCTGAAGATAATCTCTCAATCTATAAACACGAACTTTCTGATTTTGTCTCATTCGCTGTCAACATTGGAGACCGTAGCTGGCCGTTACCTCCACCATCCTGAACTCTTAAACTCTTTAATAAGACTGGTTACCTCTTTGAAAGCAGAAGGTCGCAACATTTTTCTAGCTGGGTTCCCGGTCACGTTGGCATTTAGGAAAATGAAATGACTGATCGTTTGGCCAGGAATGTCACAATGAACAAACTGTCCAGCATATATATCTGCCACTCAGATTTGAAACCAAAGGTCAATGGTTGTATCAGAAACCTGGCAGGAGGACTGGAATACACGGATAAGAACATTTTCCAGATCCGACCAAACATAAGTGTTCCTCTCATCAATCTGTGGTGGTCGCAAAGAAGAAACAGTTGAATGCTGGCTGCTCACTGGCCATTTGTTTGTACCTCATTCGTTTCTTTTAAAGAGCGAAGAAACTCTATGGTGCATTCCATGTTATGTACCATTCACAGTGAAACGTATTGTTTTAAAGTGTTGGGACTTGCTTGGTTTGAGACATGAGCATTTTACAACAGACTGAAAATCTTGTCCAAAGATGTCCCACCTGATCTGATCTTTAAATTTGTGAAAGAGATCAACATTTTTCATCTGATCTAAGATATCACAATAAATGTTTAAAAACAAAACTCCCATTATGTTTTTAGATATATTTTAAAGGGTTCTGTAGATGCCTTCACAGTAGTTACAACCCTGGCGTGGCCCTTTGTGGCTGGCTGGGCTATAAGCACATTATCATACCTTTCAGAAGGTTTGGATTTTTTTTGTTGCTTGTTTTGTGGTTTCGTAGGAATTCAGGGTCTCTTCTTTCACAGGTTCATCGTCTTTTTCCAGTACTGTGCCTCCTCCCACAGATGGTTTATTGTCATTATCTAGCTATAGTGCTTCCCTTATTCGCAGGTTTTTTCATTCCTGTCTTCAGTGTCTCCTTCAGAGATTTATATGGCTTTTTTCTCTTGGGCTTAGGTCTTATTTTCTAGATTTTGGTTTCTATTTTCATAATCATTATATGAATACTTATGTAGCACCTATCCTTGGAAAGACACCAAGCTCTAAGCGCTTTACAATCCAAAATATTTCATATGGCCATGATAATAAGACAGTTCCCAATGTCGATTTTCCGTTGAACAAGGATACAAAACAGGGAATATCAGAGGGAATGTTTACTGGAAAAGCATGAAAGGCCGACTCGAGTTCTGGAGCAGGCCTTGTGAATCAAGGAATCTGGAGCATGGACGCATGCTTTCAGATCATTTTGGTTCAGGCTGCAGAGCTCTTGAGGAAGTCTTTAATCCTCTTCCTGAATTATTTCCTAGTGCGCACCTGGTACTCCTGATCTGAGTGTCCTTTACCACAGAAAGCGTGACATGGTAATTGGTCAGTATGTGAATCTTTTCATAGCTTTCAGATTTCACCAATAATCTAAGCGAGTCCGAATTGATTCTGAACGAGTCCGCCAGAACCAAGGTAAAAAATTGCAAATTTTAATTTCCTACTCTTATAGGATATGGTGGTCAACTTTCAAAAAGTGCAAGTACTCTCAACTTCCTGTGATAGCATTCGCTATCCTTTCCTTTACTGTTCTTTCACAGGATTTAGTATTCTTTTTAAGTGGCTAGTATAGTCGATTTAGGCAGTTCAATTCCCCCTTTTTAAAAGTTGTAATGTTTTCACTCTGTAGATATAGCATCGTCCTTTCGAGGTTTTAGTGTTCTCGTTTCTTACAGCTATGGGACTTCTTTTATTGGTTTACTGTCTTATTTTGATAGGTTTTAGTGCCTTCCTCTCATAGCGTTTGTCGGAACAGCTGCTTAGTGCAGTAGAACTGGTAGAAAGATCGGGTAACTCCCCATAAACAATTGAGTACGTCCAAAGGAGTCATCAGATGCTCAGATCTCAGATGCGTGTTGGAGGCTGAGATAAAAACTGAACTTGCATCCCTAGCTAGATGTATTTTTAACGTGCGTAGGGTCACAGTTTGTAAAGGAAGACAAAGCGTACCCACCAGCACGCTCTTTCTGACATTCTGTACCCCTTCATTTCCATGTGTCATCAAAATGGGTTCTTTGAATGTGTGCATTCAACTTGACTTTCCTCGTCCGATGTGATGCTTCAAGTGCCAGAAATTTGGTCACGTCAAAATTTGCTGTTCTTGGGAGGAGGTCTGTGATGAAAAGTCATGACCATTCCGATTCCTAAGTCTGGAAAAGACCCTACCAACCCTTAAAACTATCGTCTGGTATCTCTGACGAGCTGCCTCTGCAAGCTAATGGAAAAGATGGTCAAGCCCTGTCTAATCTGTAAGCTGGAAACCAATGACTTTTTGGCCAATGAACAGTGCAGGTTCGGGAAGTACCGCTCCACCATTGACCATTTATTCCGTTTGCAAACCATCAGCAACACGTTCATTAGTAAATTATGCGGTGCCTATCTTTCTTGATCTGGAAAAAACGTGTGATACCACTTGGAAATCTGGAATTAATCCTCATTTTCAAAGTAAATTTGAAGAAAATCCCAACTGCATTCCTAAGGTTGGACTCCGTATGCAGCCCCATGTGCAGAATGCAGGTTTTGATCTAGGAGTTGTCTGACTTCTCCAAATTTCCAGAAAGGTCTCCATGGACCTTTTTGCACACCAGAAACACGGTTTGATCTTTGCGTTTTTCGCAAAGAATCCACCATTCATCAGGCATACAGGGTATTGTTTGTCGATCTCTGTACAAAATTTCCATCCTTTCAAAAAATGTTTACTGATGGTTCAATGTCCAATGATGGAGTGGTTTGTGCAGCCTATTGCCCAACTGTCCCTTTCAAAATATTATCAAAGCATATTCCGACAGATAGTTCTGTTTACTAATGGCTTTGGTTCTAGCGCTGAAGATAATCTCTCAATCTATGAACACGGACTTTCTGATTTTGTCTCATTCGCTGTCAACGTTGGAGTCCGTAGCTGGCCATTACCTCCACCATCCTGAACTCTTAAACTCTTTGAAACTGGTTACCTCTTTGAAAGCAGAAGGTCGCAACATTGTTCTAGCTTGGGTTGCCGGTCACGTTGGCATTTAGGAAAATGAAATGGCTGATCGTTTGGCCAGGAATGCCACAAAGAAGAAACTGCCCAGCATATCTATCTGCTACCCAGATTTGAAACCGAACGTTAACGGTTATATCAGAGATCAGGCAGGAGGACTGGAATACCCAGATACTTGTCCAGATACGATCAAACCTGAGTGTTCCTCTCATTTACCTCTAATGTCGCAAAGAAGAAACAGTTCAAAGTAGAGGGGCTGAGAAATGTTGAACTTCTTTATTATTTCAATGAAGTTACTGGCATACCATGCATTGCTAAGTGTTCCTCCACCGAATATCAATCGTTCAGTTCGTTCATAGCATCTATATCTTCAGCTATGTGAAGCCTAAAATGGACCTTTAAAGGATACTGCACAATGTTTTCAAATGGAAGATTGTTGAAATCTTTTATGTTGTTCATACAAAATATTGTACTGACCTAAGTGTTGTTAAATTGCAAGATAACATAACACAGATACTTTGTAAAATCAAAATCTTTTCACTGAATTTTATTGAGTCGGAATCACTTACGCAGAATAGTCATAGTTCACAGAAAATAACGATGTTTTTGCCAACAGGGGCAAGGCACTCGTGCATCAACGACCGTGGAAAACGGGACAGCAAGAATCAACTCATCAACTCGGGGAAGGCAACAGAGTACAAGGAGAGTGGTGGCAAGCTTTTGTTTACTCTTCTTTTGTTTTGGGTTTTTTTCCCCCATCTTCTGTGCCACTTCGGTGGCGTTGCAACCACACAACTCGTTCCGATACAGGCGCAGCCTGGCCCAGCAATCCACAGGGAGCAATCGATATGAAGCCGTCAAGTGGCCACCCACCGGAGGAGACGCTGCTCTGCTGTCGAGTCACTTCGGTGGTATTCAGTGGTGTCTGTTCTGATGCAACATACGCAGGACACCACCTAAGCCCCCTACAGACAATATTGTTTGCTTAGTCATGGAGCTGGCTTGAGTGAGCTCTCCTTTCAGAGGGTGCCGGCACGTCCATCAAACAACAGTCCCCCATGGACTCGCCAATACCTGTGACTTCGTCGGAATCCAAACTAGTCACAGACGTGGAGAGGACATCAAAACTGAGGTCACCATGAGAACAGGGCATGAAGGACCACAACATTTAGGACATTTTTAATGTTGATCTGTGAGAAAAAGAAAATGATGCTATGGATTTCCATTCCGGCCGGAGACCGCATGATAGGGCTGTACTCTACGCTTATTTTCATATGTTTTGGCGTCAACCAGGCCTGAGAAATAAAGACACCTGCAGTGTTGGTCAGGGAGTTTGAGCAACACTGTCAAAGATGTATCAAGTAAGTCGACAATGTGGGTCCCAGTCTTCCCTCCATTGAGCCAACTCAGGACTGGGTAGGAGCTGGTTGGGGCATAAAAATCCTACCGGACTTATGGGAATCGAACCCACAACCTCCCAGCCGGGAGTCCGCGACGCTAACCACTTGGCCATGGCGGCTGGTTACTTTTTTCTTCATCGACACTTCACGTGTTGTGCAGGGTCAAAATATTCTTGCATAGTGTTTAGTTCGTTGTTCTTTGGACGTCATGGACGTGTTCTTTCAGAGGGTCTGCTTAAAAATCAACAACATTGTTGATTCAATACAACAGGACTCTGCCCTCTGTGCAACTAGAAGCTTGTAGCTAAGTGTTCAGAGCAGGCTCCAGTTTTGTGTATATAAAAACTGTGGGCAGAGGAGGAAACGGGCTTTACCTTTTCTGCTGCTAGGATCCAGTGTGCATTCATTTTCATAATCTTGGACAGTTCTTTGCTGATCCAGAAATCCAAAATAGGGAAATATCCCATTTCCCCCTGTAAGGAGGCCACATTCTGGGAGTCATTTTCAATCAAAAGCTCAATCAACTTAGTTACAGTAAACACTTAACAACTTCTTGCCATAAAGATTTAAACATTCTGTGGGTCGTAGCATAGACTGACAGGGGCGCTGATGAGAAAACTTTGCTGCACCTCTACATAGCCTTGCTCTGTTCTAAACTGATTATATGGGTGTGCTGTGTGGGCTCTGCAAGACCCTCTTATCTTAAATTCTTGGATCCTGTTCATCATCAAGGGCTTCGTCTTTGTCTTGGAGCATTCCGCACCACCCTTGTGTACAGCCTGTATGCAGAGGCATGTGAATCATTATCCAACCGAAGGCTGACACTGTCCTTAAATTACTATCACAGGTTGTTCCCTGAACCAGAAAACATTGCTTGTGACTACATTTTCAATTCTAATTTTCAAAGAAAATTTGAAGAAAATCCCATCTGCACTCCGAAATTTGGACTTCGTATGCAGCCCCATGCGCAGACTGCAGGTCTTGATTTAGAAGTTGTGTCCGACTTCTCCAAATTTCCAGAAATGCGTCCATGGACCTTTCTCACACCAGAAACGCGCATTAATCTTGCTGCTTTTCGCGAAGAATCCACCAATCATCAGGCATACAAGGCATTGTTTGTCGATCTCAGTATAAAATTCCCATCCTCTCAGAAAATGTTTACTGATGGTTCAAAGTCCAATGATAGTGTGGCTTGTGCAGCCTCTTGCCCAACTGTTCCTTTTCAATATTATCAAAGCATATTCCGTCAGATAGTTCTGTTTACTCTGCTGAAACTAACAGTTTTAGCGCTGAAGATAATTTCTCAATCAATGAACAAAGACTTTCTGATTTTGTCTCATTCGCTGTCAACGTTGGAGACCGTAGTTGGCCGTTGCCTCCACCATCCTGAAATCTTACACTCTTTAAAACAGGTTACCTCTTTGAAAGCAGAAGGTCGCAACATTGTTCTAGTTTGGGTTCCCAGTCACGTTGGCATTTGGAAAAATGAAATGACTGATCGTTTGGCTAGGAATGTCACAACGAAGAAACTGTCCAGCGTATCTATCCCCTACTCGGATTTGAAACCGAAGGTTAATGGTTATATCAGAGACCTGGCAGGAGGACTGGAATACACGGACGGACAACAAACTTCCAGATCCGATCAATCCTAAGTGTTCCTCTCATCTACCTCTGGTGGTCGCAAAGAAAGAAACGGTTCTATGCTAGCTGCACGCTAGCCATTCGTTTGTACCTCATTCGTTTCTTTTAAATAGTGAAGAAGGTCCATGGTGCATTCCATGTTATGAACCGTTTACAGTGAAACATATTCTTTTAAAGTGTTGCATGGTTTTGAGACGTGAGCATTTTACAACAGACTCTATGAAAATCTTGTTCAAAGATGTTCCACCTGATCTGATCTTTAATTTTTTTTTTCTTTTAAGAGATCAACATTTTTCATCTTATCTAAGATATCAGGGAATAAATGTTGAAAACTAAATTCCGTTACGCTTTTAGAATATTTTAAAGGGTTGTGTAGATGTCTTCACAGTAGTGACAACCCTGGCATGGCCCTTTGTGGCTGGCTGGGCAATAAGCACATTACCATACCGTTCAGATGGTTTGGCTCATTTTGTTGTTTTGTGGTTTCGTAGGAATTCAGGGTCTCTTCGTTCACAGGTTCATCGTCTTTTTTTTCCCAGTACTGTGCCTCCTCCCACAAATGGTTTAATGTCATTATCTAGCTATAGTGCTTCCCTTATTCGCAGGTCTCTTTCTTTTCCTGGCTTCAGTGTCTCCTTCATTTAGGGATTTATATGGCTTTTCTCTTGGGCTTAGAGTCTTTTCTAGATTTTGGTTTCTATTCTCATTATGATATGAATACTTTATAGCGCCGATTCTCAGAAAGACACCAAGCTCTACGCGCTTTACAATCCAAAATGATTTTTCATATGGCCATGATGATACAGTTTTCCAATGTCGGTGTTCTGGGGAACAAGGATACAGAACGTGGAGTAGCAGGGAATGTTTCCTGGAAAGGCATGAAAGGCTGACTCGAGCTCTGGAGCAGGTCTTGTGAATCGAGGGATCTGGAGCATGGACGCATGCTTTCAGATCATTTTGGTTCGGGCTGCAGAGCTCTTGAAGTATTTTATCCTCTACCTGAAATGTTTCCTAGTGCGCACCTGGTACTCCTGATCCGAGTGTCCTTTATCCACGGAAAGCGTGACATGGTAATCAGTCAGCATGTGAACCCTTTCATAGCTTTCAGATTTCACCAATAATTCTAAGCAAGTCTGCCAAATTAATTCTTAACGAGTCCACCAAATCCAAGGACAAAAATGAAAATTTTAATTTCCTACTCATAAGGGAGCTGGTGGTCACCTTTCAAATAGTGCAAGTACTTAACTTCCTGTGATAGCATTTGCTTTCCTGTCCTCTAGTGTTCATTCACAGTGTTTGGTGTTCATTTCAAATGGCTAGTGTAGTCGTTTTAGGCGGTTAAGTTCCCCCTATTCAAAAGTTGTAGTGTTTTGCTGTATCGATATAACATCATCCTTTCAAAGGTTTATGTGTTCTCGTTTCTTACAGCTTTGGACTTTTGTTATCGGTTTACTGTCTTATTTTGATAGGTTTTTGTGCCTTCCTCTCATAGCATTTGTCGGAACAGCTGCTGAGTGCCATAGATCTGGTAGAGAGATCTGGGTGACTCCCCATAAACAGTTGAGCATGTCAGGGGAGATACTAGATGGTCATGGAGCATCATGGAGGCTGAGATAAAAACTGAACTTGTATATCCCTAGCTGGGTGTATTTTTAACGTGCGCAGGGTCACAGTTTGCAAAGGAAGAGAAAGCGTACCCACCAGCACGCTCTGACATTCTGTACTCTTTATTGCCATGTGTCATCAAAGTGGGTTCTTTGAATGTGTGCATTCAACTTGACCTAACGCCTCCGATGTGATGCTTCAAGTGCCAGAAATTTGGTCACGTCAAAATTAGCTGTTCTGGGGAGGAGTCTGTGATGAAAAGTCCTGACCATTCTGATTCCTAAGCCTGGAGAAGACCTTACCAACCCTTAAAACTATCGACTGGTATCTCTGACAAGCTGCCTCTGCAAGCTAATGGAAAAGATGGTCAAGCCCTGTCTAATCTGTAAGCTGGAAACCAATGACTTTTTGGCCAATGAACAGTGCAGGTTCAGGAAGTACCGCCACCCATTGACCATTTATTCGTTTGCAAACCATCATACGCAACACGTTCATTAGTAAACGTTATGTGGTGATTATCTTTCTTGATCTGGAAAAAGCATGTGATATCACATGGAAATCTGGAATTAATCCTCATTTTCAAAGTAAATTTGAAGAAAATCCCAACTCCGTTCCAATGTTTGGATTTCGTATGCAGCCCCATGTGCAGAATGCAGGTTTTGATCTAGTTGTCTGACTTCTCCAAATTTCCAGAAAAGTCTCCATAGACCTTTTCCACATCAGAAACACGCTTTGATCTTGCTGCTTTTCGCAAAGAATCCACCATTCATCAGGCATACAGGGTATTGTTTGTCGATCTCTGTACAAAATTTCCATCCTTTCAGAAAATGTTTTCTGATGGTTCAAAGCCTGATGATGAAGTGGTTTGTGCAGCCTATTGCCCAACTGTTCCTTTTCAAATATTATCAAAGCATATTCCGACAGATAGTTCTGTTTACTAATGGCTTTGGTTGTAGCGCTGAAGATAATCTCTCAATCTATGGACACGAACTTTCTGATTTTGTCTCATTCGCTGTCAATATTGGAGACCGTAGCTGGCCATTACCTCCACCATCCTGAACTCTTAAACTCTTTGAAACTGGTTACCTCTTTGAAAGCAGAAGGTCGCAACATTGTTCTAGCTTGGGTTGCCGGTCACGTTGGCATTTAGGAAAATGAAATGGCTGATCGTTTGGCCAGGAATGCCACAAAGAAGAAACTGCCATCCTTATCTATCTGCTACCCAGATTTGAAACCGAAGATTAACGGTTATATCAGATCAGGCAGGAGGACTGGAATACATGGACGGATAAAAAACTTGTCCAGATACGATCAAACCTAAGTGTTCCTCATCTACCTCTGATGGTCGCAAAGAAGAAACAGTTGAAAGTAGAGGGGCTGAGAAATGTTTATCTTCTTTATTATTTTAATGAAGTTACTGGCATTGCTAAATGTTCCTCCACCGAATATCAATCGTTCAGTTCGTTCATAGCATCTATATCTTCAGCTATGTGAAGCCTAAAATGGAGCGTAAAAGGATACTGCACAATGTTTTCAAATGGAAGATTGTTGAAAGCTTTTATAATGTTCATACAAATATTGTATTGACCCAAGTATTGTTAGATTGCAAGATAACATAACGCAGATACTTTGTAAAGTCAAAATCTTTTCACTGAATTTTATTGAGTCGGAATCATTTGTGCAGAATAGTCATAGCTCGCAGAAAATAACGATGTTTTTTTCAACAGGGGCAAGGCACTCGTGCATCAACGACCGTGGAAAACGGGGGGCATCAAGAATTAACTCATCAACTCGGGGAAAGCAACAGAATACAAGGAGAGTGGTGGCAAGCTTTTGTTTACTCTTTGTTTGTTTTTTTGTTTGTTTGTGTTTTTTTTTTGCCCATCTTCTGTGCCACTTCGGTGGCGTTGCACTCGCACAACCTATTCTGATACAGGCGCAGCCCGGCCCGGCAATCCATAGGGAGCAATCAATATGAAGCCGTCAAGTGGCACCCACCGGAGGAGACGCTGCTCTGCTGTCGAGTCACTTCGGTGGTATTCAGTGGTGTCTGTTCTGATGCAACATACACAGGACACCACCCACCGGCTTGAGTGAGCTCTCCTTCCAGAGGATGCCGGCACGTCCGTCAAACAACAGTCCCCCCATGGACTCGTCAATACCTGTGACCTCGTCGGAATCCAAACTAGGTCACAGACGTGGAGAGGACATCAGAACTGAGGTCACCATGAGAGCAGGGCATGAAGGACCACAAAATTTAGGACATTTTTAATGTTGATCTGTGCGAATGAAGATGATGCTACGGATTTCCATTCTGGCCTGAGACTACATGACAGGGCTGTACTCTACGCTTATTTTCATATGTTCTGGCGTCAACCAGGCCCGAGAAATAAAGACACCTGCAGTGTTGGTCTGGGAGTTTGAGCAACACTGTCAAAGACGTATCAATTAAGTAGGTAAAACTCGACTGAGTGGGTCCCAGTCTTCCCTCCAATTGAGCCAACTCAGGACTGGGTAGGAGCCGGTTGGGGCATAAAAATCCTACCAGACTTATGGGAATTGAACCCACAACCTTCCAGCCGGGAGTCCGCGACGCTAACCACTTGGCCACGGCAGCTGGTTACTTTTCTTCATCCGACACTTCACGTGTTGTGCAGGGTCAAAATATTCTTGCATAGTGTTTAGTTCGTTGTTCTTTGGACGTCATGGACATGTTCTTTCAGAGGGTCTGCTTAAAAATCAACAACATTGTTGATTCAATACAACAGGACTCTGCCCTCTGTGCAACTGGAAGCTTGTAGCCAAGTGTTCAGAGCAGGCTCCAGTTTTGTGTATATAAAAACTGTGGGCAGAGGAAACGGGCTTTACCTTTTCTGCTGCTAGGATCCAGTGTGCATTCATTTTCATAATCTTGGACAGTTCTTTGCTGATCCAGAAATCCAAAATAGGGAAATATCCCATTCCCCCTGTAAGGAGGCCACATTCTGGGAGTCATTTTCAATCAAAAGCTCAATCAACTTAGTTACAGTAAACACTTGCCATAAAGCTTTAAACATTCTGCGGGTCATAGCATAGACAGGGGCGCTGATGAGAAAACTTTGCTGCACCTCTACATAGCCTTGCTCTGTTCTAAACTGACTATGGGTGTGCTGAGTAGGGCTCTGCAAGACCCTCTTATCTTAAATTCTTGGATCCTGTTCATCATCAAGGGCTTCGTCTTTGTCTTGGAGCATTCCGCACCACCTTGTGTACAGCCTGTATGCAGAGGCATGTGAATCGTCCAACCGAAGGCTGACACTGTCCTTAAATTACTATCACAGGTTGTTCCCTGAACCAGAAAACATTGCTTGTGACTACATTTTCAATTCTAATTTTCAAAGAAAATTTGAAGAAAATTCCATCTGCACTCCGAAATTTGGACTTCGTATGCAGCCCCATGCGCAGACTGCAGGTCTTGATTTAGAAGTTGTGTCTGACTTCTCCAAATTTCCAGAATGCGTCCATGGACCTTTCTCACACCAGAAACGCGCATTAATCTTGCTGCTTTTCGCGAAGAATCCATCAATCATCAGGCATACAAGGCATTGTTTGTCGATCTCGGTATAAAATTCCCATCCTCTCAGAAAATGTTTACTGATGGTTCAAAGTCCAATGATAGTGTGGCTTGTGCAGCCTCTTGCCCAACTGTTCCTTTTCAAATATTATCAAAGCATATTCCGTCAGATAGTTCTGTTTACTCTGCTGAAACTAACAGTTTTAGCGCTGAAGATTATTTCTCAGTCAATGAACAAAGACTTTCTGATTTTGTCTCATTCGCTGTCAACGTTGGAGACCGTAGTTGGCCGTTGCCTCCACCATCCTGAAATCTTAAACGCTTTAAAACAGGTTACCTCTTTGAAAGCAGAAGGTCGCAACATTGTTCTAGTTTGGGTTCCCAGTCACGTTGGCATTTGGAAAAATGAAATGACTGATCGTTCGGCTAGGAATGTCACAACGAAGAAACTGCCCAGCGTATCTATCTCCTACTTGATTTGAAACCGAAGGTTAATGGTTATATCAGAGACCTGGCAGGAGGACTGGAATACACGGACGGACACAAACTTCCAGATCCGATCAATCCTAAGTGTTCCTCTCATCTACCTCTGGTGGTCGCAAAGAAGAAACGGGTTCTATGCTAGCTGCACGCTGGCCATTCGTTTGTACCTCATTCGTTTCTTTTAAATAGTGAAGGTCCATGGTGCATTCCATGTTATGAACCGTTTACAGTGAAACATATTCTTTTAAAGTGTTAGGACTTGCATGGTTTGAGACGTGAGCATTTACAACAGACACGATGTAAATCTTGTTCAAAGATGTCCCACCTGATCTGATCTTTAATTTTTTTTAAGAGATCAACATTTTTCATCTGATCGAAGACTTCACAGAATAAATGTTTCGAACACAAATTTTCGTTATGCTTTTAGGAAATATTTTAAAGGGTTGTGTAGATGTCTTCACAGCAGTGACAACCCTGGCATGGCCCTTTGTGGCTGACCTGGCTATAAGCACATTACCATACCTTTCAGATGGTTTTTGGCTCATTTTGTTTTGTGGTTTCGTAGGAATTCAGAGTCTCTTCGTTCACAGGTTCATCGTCTTTTTTCCAGGTACTGTGCCTCCTCCACAAATGGTTTAATGTCATCTTTATCTAGCTATAGTGTTTCCCTCATTCGCAGGTCTCTTTCTTTTCCTGGCTTCAGTGTCTCTTCATTCAGAGATTTATATGGCTTTCTCTTGGGCTTAGTCTTTTCTAGATTGTGGTTTCTATTTTCATTATTATATGAATACATATATAGCGCCTGTCCTCGGAAAGACACCAAGCTCTACGCGCTCTACAATCCAAAACTATTTTTCATATGGCCATGACAATAAGACGGTTTCCAATGTCAGTGTTGTGTGGAACAAAGATACAAAACAGGGAGTACCAGAGGGAATTTTCCTGGAGAGGCATGAAAGGCCGACTCAAGCTCTGGAGCAGGTCTTGTGAATCGAGGGATCTGGAGCATGGACGCATGCTTTCAGATCATTTTGGTTCAGGCTGCAGAGTTCTTGAGGAAGTCTCTGATCCTCTATCTGAAATGTTTCCTAGTGCGCACCTGGTACTCCTGATCTGAGTGTCCTTTATCCACAGAAAACATGACATTGTAATCAGTCAGCATGTGAACCCTTTCATAGCTTTCAGATTTCACCAATAATTCTAAGCAAGTCTGCCAAATTAATTCTGAACGAGTCCACCAAAACCAAGGACAAAAATGAAAATTTAATTTCCTACTCATAAGGGAGCTGGTGGTCACCTTTCAAATAGTGCAAGTACTTACTTAACTTCCTGTGATAGCATTTGCTGTCCTGTCCTCTAGTGTTCATTCACAGGGTTTGGTGTTCATTTCAAGTGGCTAGGTAGTCGTTTTAGGCAGTTAAGTTCCCCCTGTTTAAAAGTTGTAGTGTTTTCGCTCTATAGATATAACATCGTCCTTTCAAAGGTTTTAAGTGTTCTCGTTTCTTACAGTTATGGACTTCTGTTATCGGTTTACTGTCGTATTTTGATAGGTTTTAGTGCCTTCCTCTCATAGCGTTTGTCTGAACAGCTGCTGAGTGCAGTAGAACTGGTAGAGAGATCCGGGTGATTCCCCATAAACAGTTGAGCATGTCCAAGGGAGATGCTAGATGCTCAGATCTTAGATGCGCCTTGGAAACTGAGATAAAAACTGAACTTGTATATCCCTAGCTGGGTGTATTTTTAACGTGCGCAGGGTCACAGTTTACAAAGGAAGAGAAAGCGTACCCATCAGCACGCTCTGACATTCTGTACCCCTTCATTGCCATGTCTTCAAAGTGGGTTCTTTGAATGTGCACATTCAACTTGACATTCCGCCTCTGATGCGATGCTTCAAGTGCCAGAAATTTGTTCACGTCAAAATTTGCTGCTCTGGGGAGGAAGTGTGTGATGAAAAGTCATGACCATTCCGATTCCTAAGCCTGGAAAAGACCTTACCAATCCTTAAAACTATCGTCTGGTATCTCTGACAAGCTGCCTCTCCAAACCCGGTCTAATCTATACTCTGGAAACCAATGACTTTCTGGCCAATGAACAATGCAGGTTCAAGAAGTACCGCTCAACCGTTGACCATTTATTCCGTCTGAAAACCATCAGCAACACGTTCATTAGTAAATTATGCGGTGCCTATCTTTCTTGATCTGGAAAAAGTGTGATACCACTTGGAAATCTGGAATTAATCCTCATTTTCAAAGTAAATTTGAAAAAAATCCGAACTGCATTCCTAAGTTTGGACTTCGTATGCAGCCCCATGCGCAGAATGTAGGTCTTGATCTAGAAGTTGTGTCTGACTTCTCCAAATTTCCAGAAAAACCTCCATTGACTTTTTTTCACACCAAAGCCACGCTTTGATCTTGTTGCTTTTCGCAAAGAATCCACCAATCATCGCTATACAGGGTATTGTCGATCTCTGCGGAAAATGTTTACTGATGGTTCAAAGTCCGATGATGGAGTGGTTTGTGTAGCCTATTGCCCAGCTGTTTCTTTTCAAATATAAAGCATATTCCGACAGATAGTTCTGTTTACTCTGCTGAAACTAACGGCTTTGGTTCTAGCACTGAAGATAATCTCACAATCTATGAACAAGGACTTTCTGTTTTTGTCTTATTTGCTGTCAACTTTGGAGACTGTAGATGGCCGTTACCTCCACCATCCTGAAATCTTACACTCTTCCATAAAACTGGTTACCTCTTTGAAAGCGGAAGGTCACAACATTGTTCTAGCTTGGGTTCCTGGTCACGTCGGCATTTGGGAAAATGAAATAGCTGATCGTTTGGCCAGGAATGTCACAACAAAGAAACTGCCCAGCATATCTATCCCCCCTACTCAGATTTTGAACCGAAGGTTAATGGTTATATCAGAAACCTGGCAGAGGACAGGAATACACGGACAGATAAAGTTTTCCAGATCCAACCAAACATAAGTGTTGCGCTCATCTACCTCTAGTGGTCGCAAAGAAGAAACAGTTTTATGCCGGCTGCACGCTGGCCATTCATTTGTAACTCATTCGTTTCTTTTAAAGAGCGAAGAAGCTCCATGATGCATTCCATGTTATGTACCATTCACAGTGAAACATATTGTTTTAAAGTGTTGGGACTTGCATGCTTTGAGACATGAGCATTTTACAACAGACGCTATGAAAATCTTGTTCAAAGATGTCCCACCTGATCTGATCTTTAATTTTTGAAAGAGATCAACATTTTTCATCTTATCTAAGATATCAGGGAATACATGTTGAAAACTAAATTCCGTTACGCTTTTAGGAATATTTTAAAGGGTTGTGTAGATGTCTTCATGGTAGTGACAACCCTGGCATGGCCCTTTGTGGCTGGCTGGGCTGTAAGCACATTATCATACCTTTCAGATGGTTTGGCTCATTTCGTTGCTTGTTTTGTGGTTTCTTAGGAATTCAGGGTCTCTTCATTCACAGGTTCATCGTCTTTTATCCAGTACTGTGCCTTCTTCCACAAATGGTTTAATGTGAACTTTATCTAGCTATAGTGCTTCCCTCATTCGCAGGTCTCTTTTTTCCTGGCTTCAGTGTCTCCTTCATTCAGAGATTTATATGGCTTTTCTCTTGGGCTTAGTTTTTTTTCTAGATTTTGGTTTTCTATTTTCATTATGATATGAATACGTATATAGCGTCTGTCCTCGGAAAGACACCAAGCTCTACGCGCTTTACGATCCAAAATGATTTTTCATATGGCCATGACGATAAGACAGTTTCCAATGTCGGTGTTCTGGGGAACAAGGATACAAATGGGGAGTAGCAGAGGGAATGTTTCCTGGAAAGGCAAGAAAGGCTGACTCGAGCTCTGGAGCATGTCTTGTGAATCAAGGGATCTGGAGCATGGACGCATGCTTTCAGATCATTTTGGTTCGGGCTGCAGAGCTCTCGAAGTCTTTGATCCTCTTCCAGAGATATTTCCTAGTGCGCACCTGGTACTCCTGATTCGAGTGTCCTTTATCCACAGAAAGCGTGATATGGTAATCAGTCAGCATGTGAACCTTTCATAGCTTTCAGATTTCACCAATAATTCTAAGCGAGTCCGCCGAATTGATTCTGAACGAGTCTACCAAAACCAAGGACAAAAAATTACAATTTTAATTTCCTACTCTGAAATGAGCTGGTGGTCACCTTTCAAATAGTGCAAGTACTCTCAATGTGATAGCATTTGCTATCCTTTCCTTTACTGTTCTTTCATAGGATTTAGTATTCTTTTTAAGTGACTAGTATAGTCGATTTAGGCAGATCAGTTCCCCCTTTTTAAAAGTTGTAATGTTTCACTCTGTAGATACAGCATCGTCCTTTCAAAGGTTCTAGTATTCTCGTTTCTTACAGCTATGGACTTCTGTTGTCGGTTTACTGTCTTATTTTGATAGGGTTTTAGTGCCTTCCTCTCATAGCGTTTGTCAGAACAGCTGCTTAGTGCAATAGAACTGGTAGAAAGATCGGGTAACTCCCCATAAACAGTTGAGTACGTCAAAGGAGTCATCAGATGCTCGGATCTCAGATGCATGTTGGAGACTGAGATAAAAACTGAACTTGCATCCCTAGCTAGGTGTATTTTTAACGTGCGTAGGGTCACAGTTTGTAAAGGAAGAGAAAGCGTACCCACCAGCACGCTCTTCTGACATTCTGTACCCCTTCATTTCCATGTGTCATCAAAGTGGGTTCTTTGAATGTGTGCATTCAACTTGAATTTCCATCTCCGATGCGATGCGTCAAGTGCCAGAAATTTGGTCACATCAAAATTTGCTGTTCTGGGGAGGAAGTGTGCGATGAAAAGTCATGACCATTCCGATTCCTAAGCCTGGAAAAGACCTTACCAACCCTAACTATCGTCTGTTAGCTCCGACAAGCTGCCTCTGCAAGCTAATGGAAAAGATGGTCAAGTCCCGTCTAATCTATACGCTGGAAACCAATGACTTTTTGGCCAATGAACAGTGCAGGTTCGGGAAGCACCGCTCCACCGTTGACCATTTAGTCCGTCCGAAAACCGCCATCCGCAACACGTGCATTGGTAAAACATCATGTTATTGCTATCTTTGATCTGGAAAAAGCGTGTGATATCACTTGGAAATCTGGAATTCTTACAGTCCACCATACACTTTGTTTTCGTGGTTGTCTACCTTCATTCATTCAAAATTTTCTGGCTGATCGGCAGTTCCAAGTTTCTATCGGAACATGCTGTCGGACATCCACGAGCAGGAGTTGTACCTCAAGGGAACATTCTCCCTTCGGCTCTGTTCAGTATCAAAAATTAACGACATTGTCGTAAAGTTAAAGTAAACTGGGTTCCGAGTCCTCTTTGTTGATGACTTCGCACTCAGCTGGAGCCTCTTATGCCAGCATTCAGGGTTGACTCCAACTTTGTGTGGATAAGATTCGACAGTGGGCCGAGGAAAACGGGATTACCTTTTCAAGTGTATCCATTTTCACAATTTTCGTCAATTCTTTGGGGATCCTGAAATTCGTCTGGGTAAATCCACCATCATCCAAGCTGTGAAAAAAAGCAAATTTCTGGATGTTCTTTTCGTTTAATCAAAAATTGAACTTTGAACGTCACATCCAACACTCAAAAACTGCTTGTTAGAAAGCACTGAACATTCAGAAAGTTCTGGCACACTGGACTGGGGTGCTGATGATAGAAAACTCTTCTCCATTTTTACAGGGCTGATCCGCTCCAAACTGGACTGTGGATGTGTAGTCTAAGGCTCAGCCAGACCTTCCTACCTGAAAAGACTAGATCCCATCAGCATCAAGGGCTTCGACTCCCGATTGCATTCGCGCCACCCTTGTTTATAGCCTGTGTGCTGAGGCAGGCGAACATCCCTCCCAGACTGTTGGCTGAAACGTACCTTAAACTACAGGTTGAATCCCTTTTCTGAACCCCGCACTCTGTATATGACCGTGCTTTTGACCCAAAGTTCCGAAAGAAATTCAAAGACCATCCCAGTTCCATTCACCCTTGGGGAATAAATTCGTATGCTTCCTCATTTGAACAATGCAGAGGTAGACCTTTTGAGTCGTGTTTGATTTATCCAAGTTTCCTGATGACCACCATTGACTTTCTTCACTCCGGAGATCCGGTTTGGTTTAGCCTAATACCGTAAACATACCACTAGCTCCGTGGCGTACAAGTCCTTTTTCGCCGGACTGTGTTCGAAGTTTCCATCCTTCAGACGAATTTTCACCGACGGTTACAAATCTGAGGAGGCGGTTGCCTCAACTGTGTATTGTGCAACAGGTCCTCCTCGGAGATGTTCTAAACACGTTCCCGCTGACGGCTCCATCTACACTGCTGAGTTGACAGCCTTGGTCCTGGCTCTTGAAATAGTCTCTAAATGAAAACATGGACTTGAAATAGTCTCTAAATGAAAACATGGATATCCTCATGTTGCCGGGCTCATTTTCCGCTTTGGAGGTCATTGCCAGCCGTAACCTCAAGCACCCTCAACTGATTAAATTATTCAAACTGTATCACCTCTCTGAAATCAGATGTATATGACAGTTTTTGCTTGAGGCAGGCAGCGAGTTGATCAACTTTTCCAAGAGTGCAACAAGAAAAGATAAACAGATTGTCTATCCCTCACACTGATATCAAACCCAAATCCCAGGCGTACGTCAAAGACCTCTGGCAAGAGATATGGAACTTGCACCGGATTTAAAAAAAAAATTAAAATCCGTCCAAACCTGAGTTTTACCATTTTCTCTTGGCAGCCGTAAAGAAAAAAGTCTTCTGCTATTTGCATACAGGGCCAGCATTCCTTTTACACCCACAGTTGTAGTGACGTACTATTTTTAGAGTGTTGGGACTTCCATGATGTCAGACATAACACATTACAGCAGACTCCATGAAAAACTTTGTTCGGAGATATTCCACCTGGCGTGATTTTTGAATTTCTGAAAAAGATGAACATTTTTCATCTGATTTAAGACTTTACGAAGGAAAGATTTTTAACAAATTTCCGGTGCGGTTTTAGAACGTGTATTTAAAGGGTTGTGTATTTTTTTTTTTTAATGTTATGACTTGAGTTAACTTTAATGCGGTGATATCCCTGTTGTGGCCCTTTGCAGGCTATTGGGCAACGTTACCTTACTTTTCATAGGGCTTATAAACTTTTTTGTCAAAAGTGTTAATGTCAGCTTGATGATAGATCTAAATGCTATCATTTCATATAGTTTAGTGTAATCTTCTTTCAGAATCTTAGTCTTTGTTTCATATGTTGGTGTCTTTTGTAAGGCTTAAGCTCGTTCAGTCTTCTCTTTCCCAGGTTTAGTATCTTTTTTTCATAGACTGTACCGTCGTCTTTATTCTCTCAGCGTGCGTAATTATCATTCTTAGGTGGTTTCTACTGTACATGATTTAGTGTATTCTTTGTCAGGATTTAGAGGCGACTTCTCGGTCAGAACGTAATCCGCGGCTTCGTTTGTGGCAGGTCATAAAGAACGGTCGGTCTGCGAGAATCACGGCTGGGCAACCAGGAGCCGCCGCACTACATCTTCCACAGCCACCTCCATCCTCACCCAGGGCATACTACTCCAGGGACGAGATACTACCAAGATCGTCTTCCAAGTTCACAGCATTTCTACAGGCTTCCAGACAATCCGTTCTCATGGGATGCAGGAAGAATGGCGACTTTGCTGGACCAACCCACTGCAGGGACTGGAGGATGCGTTCACAACAAGGAACAGAAGACGGGAAGCCTTGCCCAGAGAACAGTGAAGGGCTTCGAAGAGTCAAATCGTTCTTGCTATTATCAGCATTTTGCGCGTGTGTGTGTGTAGTGTGCGTGTGTGTGTGGGCGCGCGTGCGTGTGTGTGTGTAGTGTACGTGTGTGCATGCGTGTGTATGTATGTGTGTATGTGTAACATTTGTGTTGCATAGATCCTGTATAAATCCATCCATTTCAGCATGTATGGAATGGCATTTGGTGGACAAAGCTTATTTCACTTTTTATTTTCTTTTCCTTAATATGGAATCGATTCATTTTTGGTGACAGCCCTGATACGAGCCCCCTGAATTCGGCTGTGTTGTAATCAAAATGAACGCAAAAGTGAAATCTCGTGTGTCTTTGATACGAAATGATAATAATGAACAACATTATGATGGATGGTAGATTGTAGCTGTGGGTATCAAGATGTTCATTTATGCACGGACCGGCGAGTTGGGGGGTGCGTGTACGTGTGCTTGTATGCAAGTGCTGGTTCTCTCTCTCTCTCTCTCTCTCTCTCTCTCTCTCTCTCCACCTCTACTACTGTTGATGTGTTATCTATATGACATACTCCCGCCTTCGCCCATGGTGACTAGGCTATCATTTTTTTTTTTTTTTGTTGGTTTTTTTTTTCTCCATTTGTGCTTTATTTTCATTTTCTCGTCGTGCATTATAATCGATAGTTTTGCATTTCCTCTGTACGTTTGTTTGTTCGATGATTCTCTATGACAATGTGCTCTTTCCTGCACCCACTGTCACCTGTCTCCCATCTTTCTCTCCCTCCCACTCTCTTACTCTGTCTTTCTCTCCCATTCTCTCTCTCTCCCTTTCTCTCACTCTCTCTCTTTCTCTCTCTCTCACTTGCCTTTCCCTGTACTCCTTCCGCACCTGCGTCTGTCTTTTCTTTCAATTGCTTAATTTTTTTTCAACTACTTTTTGCATGCTCCTACATTTATTGCCTTGACTTGCTTTGCATTGTTGACCCTACTCGAGGCGAGGACTGGATGTATGAAAGCACACCAGTGCTATCTTGTATCCTCGTAAATAATTCTCTCTCTCTCTCTCTCTCTCTCTCTCTCCATACATACATATGCCATTTAGATGTCTTTCAGTAGTTCTGTATGAGTTCTAGCTTGGATTGACCCAAGATATGATTTCCGCTATGAGTTCGTTGGCCCGGAAAAGCTGTCTGTGTAGTTTGCTGGGTTATATACTAACAAAGACTGAAAATTGAATTGGTATGTGAGTGATTTAAGTCGGTCGTGTGTGTGTGTGTGTGTGTGTGTGTGTGTGTGAAAATCGGTATTTGTGCAGACAATTGTCACTAGC
>JADBJO010000241.1:292500-307500 GCA_016801955.1 Conus betulinus | reverse complement strand
TGTGTGTGTAAGTGCGCGCGTGCATGCATGTGTGCCTGTGAGGGTGCGTGTGCGCGCGAGCTTGTGTGTGTATCTAGGAGAGGGCATAGTGGGAAGAAGAGGGGGAGGGGGTTGTGGGTCTCTCTCTCTCTCTCTCTCTCTCTCTCTCTCTCTCTCTCACACCACACACACACACACACACACACACACACACACACACACACACACACACACACACACACACACATGGGAGAAGCAGGGACGCAAGCTGTGTTTTGGAATTAAGGGAGGAGGAGGGAGGGAGGGAGACAGACGTGGGGTGGGGTTGAGAGGCTCGCTTACGTGAACCAGGCTATGAATGACAACAGCACTAATGCGAGCTGGGGGGGGGGGGGGGGGTAAAAATAAAGGCTGAAGTCATGCAACACACTTGCATTAAAACGTGCCGAATAAACACACTCTTGCCATAGGGCGAGGTGTGGGGTGGACAGGGAGTAAGGGTTTGGGAGAAGGGGAGGGGGGGTGGGGGGGGGGGGGGGGGGGGGGGGGGGGGGGGGGGGTTCACCTGTATCCCACTGAACGATCTACGGGACAGCTGACGGTGTTTGCAGTCGCTTGGGGGTCGGTTGGTGGGCAGGTGGCTTGGGTTTTTATCTCAAGTGTCAGCCTGTCTGGCTAAGTTGGCTGGCTGGCTGGCTGTGGTGGGCAAGCTGCTGCGACAAATACAGTTATTATGTTCGCCAGGTCCCGACAAAATCGTCTGACAACTCTACTGCCTGGAGACCAGGTTTTGAAGGTGGTTGCCTTCTATTCCGCCAGGGGTGTAGGTTCCTTTTTTTTTTCAGGTGTAGCGTCCGCACTACCAAGGAACAAAGTATCTCATGTGGTGCACTCCCTCACCCAAGGTGATTTTGGTAGGAGAACAACCGTTCAAGGAGAATGTGAATGGGTTGGAGGAATGGGTGGTTGGGTGTGTGTGTATGTGTTGGGGGGAGGGGGAGGGGTGAGATGGAAGAGAATCGGGGGGAGGTAGACTGTCACAATGACCCGCCCCTTACCCTCCCCCTACCTTGAACAATATGACACAAATTATGCCAGCGAAAATTCCAGGAATGCTGATTGGAAACGCAGGGCTGGCGTACATGGTTGGTCTGGTCAGTCGTTTACCACGCGAAAATGGGCGGTTTTTATGTAGGGCGTTGTTATCTACAGGATTCGACCTCACACCGTCTGACTGCTACCCACCTCGGTGGTGTACCATTAAGTTAACCAGGCAGCTAACAGGCGCAGCCTCGTTACTCTCGTATAGCCGTGAGTTTATAGAGGACGTGTGTGTGTGTGTGTGTGTGTGTGTGTGTGTGTGTGTGTGTGTGTGTGTGTGTGTGTGTGTGTGTGTGTGTGTGTGCGTGCGAGAGAGAGAGAGAGAGAGAGAGAGAGAGAGAGAGAGAGAGAGAGAGAGAGACAGACAGACAGACAGACACAGACACAACAGAGACAGGGAGAGGGAGAGGGAGAGGGTGTGTGTGTGTGTGTGTGTGTGTGTGTGTGTGTGTGTGTGTAGAATGAATGTCTGTGACTTGGGGGTACTGGCACATGTACGCCTGCATGTAAAACGCCACACCCGTTCTGTTGTTAATATCGATAAACTTCTCCTCTCTGTCTGTCTCTATGTCTCTCTGTCTCTCTCTGTCTCTGTGTCTCTGTCTGTCTGTCTGTCTCCCTCACACATACACATACACATTGAAAAGGGAATCAGACAGGTTGAAATTAACAGTAAATCTAAACGAAACTAATGTTATGGTGTTTAGAAATGGTGGTCACTTGTTAAGATATGAAAGATGTGTTTTGGTAGAGTAGAAGTTAAATTGACCAAGAGCTATGAATACCTTGGAATGTTCTTCACAATAAATTAAACTTGTGAGTAAGTGTTGGCTTGATCTGTCCAGACGAGAAAAGAGAGGTGTCATGGATATTTTGAAAACTATGAAAAAGTTCAGTGATGCAGACCTGTTTTGGAAACCATTTGATTTCCATCCATGACGTAGATGCGTTGTACTGCCGTTACGCGCCAAGGGCCCAACATGTCCGTCTTCGGCGTTGGTTTTCTTGTCTTGAGTTTCTCTCTCGAAGGCGACTTGCCGACCAAGACTGATGAGCATCCCCTACCCTGGTTAGTTCCTCCGAGGTTTTCCTTCCCCCGGGCTAGAGGTTTTTATGCGCCTCTTACTCGCATAATGAACCCATCACAGGACACATGGGGAATTTGATATGGTGTAACAGTGCCACCTGTTATCCCGCCCCGTCCTGGTAGGAACATCGCCAGTTGGTCCGGTACTGCTTATACAGAATATCTTGACATATGCATCGGAGATCTGGAGCGTTTTGGATAGTATCCAAATCAAAGCTAAGCGATAAAGCGAATTGCACACATCAAAAAAAAAATTAAACGTATCAAATACTGGTTGAAGTTAGTAAACCTGCCTGCCATCGACCAGATTTCGAAGTGGGAAAATCAAACTGTGTGTCCCATGTTAAGAAAATATTAACAGAGAATGGTTTTGGTATCGTTCGGTTGTCACAAGGAGCAGGTAATAATGCAAAATTTATTTCTGAGGTCAAGGACCGTTTAATTTGCACAAGTTACAGACGAAAATGGCACGCTGGCATGGATGGAAATGATAAATGCGATTGGTTTCTCTCATTTAAAAATAATCTTGAAGTAGAAAATTGTCTTATAATTGTAACACATAAGTGGCATAAATATAACAAAATTTCGAACCAAAACTCTTGGTCTTAACGCAAACCATAAATGGTTCGAGAAATCAGAAAATCAATCTTCCCCTATGTGTGCTTAGAATGAAATTGATTTTGTGTTTGATTGTACCGCGTACGCTAATGCCTGCAGAGGTTGTAAAATTTCTAATGAACCAGTCGTTCTAAAGAGAAAAAAAGATTTATTAGCGCTTTTGTCGAGCGAAAACGAAAAAAAAAAAAAACAACTTTTAATGGAATTTGCAAAGTACATCGCACGAGCTAGCACGAATGAATAAGATAATCACTTGCTTAAGGTACCCTGGCTCAGCAGTTATCGTAAAACGTTAATAAACTAATAGTCTCAATAAACCGATATTGTGTGTGTGTGTGTGTGTGTGTGTGTGTGTGTGTGTGTGTGTGTGTGTGTGTGTGTTGTGTTGTTGTTGTTGTTGTGTGTCTTCAATTTAACGTCTATCCACATAGTGATATTAGACGGGGGGAGGGGAGGGCAGAGGGAGGGGATCGGGAGGAGGAGGAGGGGAGAGGGACCGTATTGTGTGTGTATGTACATATGTCTCTTGGCTAAGGAAGAAAAATAAAAGAGCATCAACACCAAAAACAATCAACTGTGTGTGTGTGTGTGTGTGTGTGTGTGTGTGTGTGTGTGTGTGTGTGTGTGTGTGTGTGTGTGTGTGTGTGTGTGCGCGCGTGCGCGCGTGTTTGTGTGTGTGTGTGTGTGTGTGTGTGTGTGTGTGTGTGTGTGTGTGTGTGTAGTTGTGGTTCGTTGATGATTTTGTTGGTGTTTGTAACTTCACAAGGACAAATTTTTGCAATAGTTTCCTTTTCAGCCGCTGTTACCCAGATATTACTCATGATGCCTTGCTAATAGGGCTTTTTGCTAATGGCAATAAAATTGTCAGTCTTTCTCTCTCTCTCTCTCTCTCTCTCTCTCTCTCTCTCTCTCTCTGAATTAAACGAAAATTTTACGGTTACTTTTTCTCTCTTAGGTTGGGTTGGGGGTGGGGGGTGGGAATGGGGGTGGAGGGAGGGGGCGAGGGGGGGGGGGGGGGTGCGGGAGGTGAAGTTGGATTTTACTCAAATAAAGTCTTTCTCTCTGCCTCCCTCCCTCCACCTCTCTGTCACTCTCTATCAACGGGGTTGACGGGGATTGTAGCGGAACAATATCTATCCCGTCCTCTGGCTCACTAGGAGTACTAGGTAGTGGACTTTGGCGATCAGGTCAGAGATAAATTGAACGTGACCGACAAACCGAGGGACGGCGGAGTGCGTGGACATAAAGCAGGGGTTTTACGACACGACTGGCCGGCTCCGGGCAGTCCGTGACCCGCACACACCACCACGCTCGTCCTGTGTCGTCGATGTCGCACTGGTGATACCAGCATTTCCGGTTTTTGTTTCCCTTTTATGAAATGGTTTTGCCCCGAAATCACTTTTAAAGTAGATTGAATATGGCGTGTACGGAAATTTCGGACATCGTTCGTAACATTGCTCAAGGAAAAAATTGAGCGTGCATGTATGTGTTGATTTGTCGCGTGATCTAGTACTCTTTGGCAAAAATCAACATAGAAATACTGATAACATTTTTGAGTTAATGATGTTTTTGAAAAAAAAAAACTGTCAAACAAACGGTTTGTTTGTTTGTTCCTTGTTATTTCCAAATGGAAAATGGAAAAAGATGTGCTCCGAACACACGCGCTTTTCATAAACATTTCAGTCGACGGCTGAAGTAGGGCTACCCAATGCTCCGTTGAACAACAGGGGGTCCAGATTAAACTGTCGTTGGCTTCTATATTTGATCACTTGGTTTCAGCAAACGGTACACAGCTGGAGATTTCATTAGCATGACATTCATATTGTACGAATAATTATTGTTGCACTCTGTGTGTGTGTGTGTGTGTGTGTGTGTGTGTGTTATATTTCAAGATATATGCATGCGTACATGTATGGTAGTATGTATTTTTAGTCAGCTTGTTTTTGTTTACTTACCTTACTGTGCCCGTTGTTGGGTTTTGTCGGTGTTTTTTGTTTGTTAGTTGCTTTTGTGTGTGTGTGTGTGTGGTATGTGTGTCCAGGGGCGGTTCTGGGTTCTACATAGAATTTGAAGCAATACATTAAAGATATGACCGATTTGTGTTAAAATCTAACACGTCCGGCCTTCTTCTCTCCGTGTCTGTATTTGGTGAGTCTCGATACATCTTTACTGTTTGCTGGTTCTGCTGAGGTGAAGCTGAAGCTCCGAAATGTGTGTCCAGACTCGGTCACAGCAATGTTTCATTTAGACTGGGGGTATTCAGGCGCCTACGCTTGTGCTCCCTTCTTAGGAGAGGTCATGGTATTGACTGAAGCATCTGGCTTCGATGGAAAGGTGATATCCCAGGAGGCTCTCCAAGCTTAGAGAAATGTTTGCGTCTGTCTGTCTTTCTTTTGTCATTGTCCCCGTTTTGTTTGAACTTTGCAAAGTTTTCAGACAGTGTGTGTGTGTGTGTGTGTTGTGTGTGTGGGGGTGTGTGTGTGTGTGTGTGTGTGTGTGTGTGTGTGTGTGTGTGTGTGTGTGTTTTACTGTCGTCTGTTTAGTTCAGTCCCTTTCTTGCTTTGTTTCTGAGAGTAAACAAAGTATATCAGCATTTTGAAATGCTAAAAGCTACAACTGGTACAGGAAGCCATGCAAATACTTGTAAGGCAGGGTGAGGGGAGTGCATTTAAGTCGTTGGTGATGATGTCAGCACTCGACTAATGAAATCACACCTAATAGTCAGTATGCTTTTAGGCTTGCGCCAAATCCACAGCACAGGTCACAGTGGGGTTTTTTTTGTTTGTTTTTTTTACATGTCTTCCTCACCGATGCGTTTCACTTTAAATAACTTTTTCCTTCCGTGTGCAGTATCTCCTTACTCGTTTAAACCCATGTAGTACAAAACAGAATGTTCAACTCTGAGACATCGTTCTGTTATGTCGGTTATCTTCGTAACTTGAATTGCCACGGCACTGGGATGCACACAGTACACAGTGAGTCATGAAAAGCGGAACGAAACAACAGCAGCAAAAAACACATCATTGGGAGGCTGTACACAGCTTTTGTTCACATAATCACGGCAGTTAATATCAAGTGATCCAAGTGTCACATGTGTCACACTGACCGGCGCGATCCCAAACTTTTGTAACACCGAATATAAAACACGCAGATTTCATAGTTGAGATAGTCTCCTCGTCCCTCCACTTCAGCCCTCTCCATCCCCCATTCTGCTGCCCTACCGATCTCGCCCTCTCTCTCTCTCTCTCTCTCTCTCTCTCTCTCTCTCTCTCTCTCTCTCTCTCTCTCTCTCTCTACCCCTACCCCCACCACAGCCCTCCTGCCCTCTGCCCTGTTTGTGCCGATTTCTGACGAGAAGGGCAAAGAATTTCGCGGAAGTCCATCGGCAGAAAACAAGTATTCTGGCTTAACACTTACACCGTTTTGAATCAGCCTTCACCTACACCTTGTGTCACCCCCCCCCCCCCCCCCCCCGCCCAGTCCTCCTTTCCCTCCGCTCAACCCACTACCACCCTCTGCCTTATCATATTTCTCTTTGTTTTTATTTTGAAAAAAAAAGTATGGAGAGAGATTCGCATGTAGGCAGCTATCCTATCGGCTGAGACCAAAATAATTATTGTTCCAATCCAATTCCACTTCGAACGACGTAAGCGGTTCGAGTGAAGGAGGATAGTTTGGAGAGTGGTAGGAAGGAGAAGTGAGGTGGGGATGGGGGGGAGGACGGGGAGGAGAGAGAGAGAGAGGTTCAGTAAACGTTGCCCAGCTCTTGGTGTCAGGTTTTCTAGGCGCGCGTTAATTGCTCCTTGTCGCTCAGATCAATAGCCTGTGTGTGGCTTGGGCCTACGGGTCGGTCGTTGGTGGTGGTGGTAGTGGTTGTGGTGGTGGTGGTGGTGGTTTCCCCCCTGTGTGTTTGTGGTGTCGCTTTCGGGATTGTGTGGATGAGCTTGGCTGGATAGGATGCGAGGTTCGAATGCAGTTCGTGTCGAGTTATTTGTGTGAAATGATATTCTCTCCCGCTGTCTCTGTCTGTCTGTCTGTCTGTCTCTATTTGTCCGTCTCTCCCTCTCTCACCCCCCCCCCTCTCTCTCATGCCTGCTATGTCTCTTTCACCCTATTTTATTTTCTCATTAAAAAAAAATCACCATCTCCTCTTTATGCACACACACACACGCGCGCGCGCGCACACACACACACACGCGTGCGCACTGCTTGCGCACGCGCGTACACACACGCGCGCACACACACACAAGCACACACACGTGCATGCACTCTCTTTCCCTCTCCCTTAACTCCTCCCTCCCCGTTCTGTCATTCCCTTTCTCTTCAGCCTTATGAGGCCGTCTTCCCCCCCCCCCCCCTCCCCACCCCCGCCTTCTTTCTCTCTCCATCTTTCTTCACACACACACACACACACACACACACACACACACACCCACACACACATACCCCCTTCCCATCCATCTGTTGTCACCGCCGCTATCACCTCCCCACCCCGCCTCGTACCTGTGTAGTCATATCAGGTAATCGGAATATTTTTCCCCCATTACCGGAGGCGTTGTGAGTTTTGATCAGCCCACCGTCAGCCTTTGAGTCCACCTTGTGTTTCAGAAACTGTGAACACATGTCACACGAGACAAACAGAGAGAGAGAGAGAGAGAGAGAGAGAGAGAGAGAGAGGGGAATGAGGGGAGGGGGAAGCAGGTAGGCAGGCGCAAAGAGAGAGAGAGAGAGAGAGAGAGAGAGAGAGAGAGAGGGGGGGGTCTAGGAGCGAATCTAGGTCAGGAGGTCAGAAGGTTCATACGAAGCCTTTGCAGTGCTGTTGACAAGTTAGTTTTTAAATAGTGCAGAAAGACACGTGTGGAGAGTGTGAAAAAAGGGGGAAAGAGAGAGATAGGGACAGAGACGGCGAGGGGTCATATGGATCACAGTGTCTCAGTTTTCAAGTGTAACGTCAGCCAACAGAGCGACTCTCTGTTTTTTCTCTCTGTCTGTCTCTGTCTTTGTCTGTCCGTCCGTCCGTCTGTGTGTGTGTGTGTGTGTGTGTGTGTGTGTGTGTGTGTGTGTGTGTGTGTGTCACACACACACACACACACACACACACACACACACACACACACACAAGGGGAGGGGGGGGGGAGCATAACGACGCGTAACAAAAGATCCGTGTGTTTTTGTTTTTAATGAACTTTTTCTTCCCTTTATTGCACCAACTTGAAAGGTACCCCCACATTCCCTCTCTGTTACAGTCAGAACAACAACTGAAGTGTAGAGATTGCCCAGTGTTGACAGATGATTCTAAAACATTGGGGAAGGGGAAACGGTGAGGTGGGCGTGGACAGGGGGGGCGGGGGGGGGGGGGGGGGGGGTCACCTCCCAGAGAGGATTACGAAAGAATAGCCCCGAAATCCGCTTATCTTATCAGGACTGTGTAGGGATGGGGGTGCTGCTGGGGGGGGGGGGGGGGGGGGGGGGGGGGGGGGGGGGGGGGAGGGGTGGTGGTGGTAGGGTGGGGGGGGGCGAGGTCAGGTCAGTCGTTCCTTCGTGGCGTCCGGACTTGACGTTGACGTCGGCGGATTGTCGGATCACATCAGCAGATCAGCATGGGCGATGTGGTGTGGAGGCTTAGTCGAGTCGCCAAAGCCTGTCATAACCTTTTACATCCCGCGTGAAGACAGTCAGTTTCTTCAACAGAATAGAGATGATTACGGTTTTCCCCCCTTCCTAAAAATTCACCATAGTCAGGAGGGCGATGTGGTGTGGAAGCTTAGTAAGTTACGAAAGCCAGCAATAAAACCCCCCCCCCCCCCCCCCCCCCCCCCCCACACACACATTAAAACAGTCACTGTCTTCAACAGGACAGTGATGATTACGGTTCCACCCCTCCCCCTACCCTTTAAAAAAAATCAAAACAGCAAATCAGCATAGCGATATGGTGAGTTTAGATAATTGTAAAAGCCTGCAATAACCCTTTCCCCCATGAAAACAGTCGGTTTCTTACAAAACGACAGTGATGATTACGGTCCCTTCCCACCCCCACCCCCTTTACAAGAAACAAGCAAAAGTAAGGCTGTTTGGTATGGTAAGTTGCAACAGCCTGCAATAACCCTTTCCCCCATGAAAACGATCACATTTCGTCAACAGAATAGCGATGATTACGATTTTTTTTTTCTTTCCTCAAAGACGGCGATTAGCACTCATGTTGCTGCTTCGTAATTATTCGTTTGGGAGGAAACGCGAGTGCACGCGAGAGCTGCTTAATGGAAAGGGAATGAAAACAGCGTTTCTAAACTACAAACGAGCGAGACCAAGGAATAACAGGAAATATCAAAAGTGTTGCTTTTATATTGTTGCTGCCCATCTCCTTTTGGTCGTATAGTAAAGTATAAGATAACCACTCCCTCCCCCCCCCCCCCCCCGCCTCTCTTCCTTTCCTCACTCTACCTGGATGGTTGTCCCTTTCTGCCATGTTAGTGTCGGTGGGTGTGGATACAAACCTGAATGTAACCAATTGCTGTGTTGTCATTATTTTTGTTCCTTACGTTCGTTTAGTGGTGTTCAGCCACAGCTTTCCTTCTCTCAGGAGACTTTGTTTTCTTGCTTCTGTGCCTGGTAGCGTTAAAGTAGGGTCGCTTTGTAAGTAGCAGTTGTCTTTCTTGAGAAATAGATCATCACCAGCAGCCCTTTTTCTCCCCTGTGCCCTCCTTGTCCTTCCGTCCCCCTTCCTCTCCGTTCCCCTTCCTCGTTCCTCTCTCATGTCCCCCCCCCCCCCCCATGTCCCCCTGTCCCTTCTGTCCTCCATCCTGTCCTTTTAGCTGTCCCGCCCCGTCCTCCTAACACCTGTGTGTCCCCACCTTCCCTTTCGCCGTCCTCCTCTCCCTCTTCTTCTACCGCATTTTTTGCTTCCCACCAGAGACGTAGAGGAAATATTTCCTTCACGTCTCTGCTTCCCACTTCTGTCTCTCTCTCCCCCCCTTCTCCCCCGTAACCCTCTTCACCCGCAATCCCTCCCCGTGTCTCCCGTCCCCCTGTTTTTACCGTGGCCGGTCCGTCCCTCCTATCCCCTTCCCCTTTTCCTTGGACTGACTTCGAATCTCGACGTCGATTCGCTTCGCTGTCTAGTGGCATTGAAATTGTGACTGTCCGGAAAACAACGTGATTTGCTTTTGATGCGTCTTGTATGCTTAGGAGGACTTCACCGAGTCAAATTTGAGTAAGATCAGAAGAAAATTGTGTATTTGTGCGCTTCCCCTCCCCCCCCCCCTCCCCGTCAAGTTCTCTCTTCTCCCCAGTTATCTCCCCCTCCCTCTCCTGTCCATCCTTACTCCCTCCCCTTCCATGCCTTTCATTCTTCTCTTTCCCCCCGTCTTCCCTACCCCTTTTCCCCCACCTGGTCTTCCTCATTCCCTTTCTCCCACCTGGCCTTCCTCATTCCCTTTCCATATCCCCCTCTGCCTGCCTTCCTGTACCTTCCCACTCCCCTTCCGGCCTTTCACCCCTTCTCCCTCTCCCCCGATCTCCTCTGTCTCTAGCATCACTCCCACGCTCAGCATTTCGGCTTTCCTATGCACAGCCACATCCGTACGTCTCAGACAATAACTCTCCGATCTACCGATACATGGTTTAGTGAATGGTCTGTGAAAGACACTCGGCAGAGACCCACCGGTTGCTTACAGTCGTGAATTCTAATGGCAGAGCCGTACCAGCTGCCGTGGCGCATTAGTTAGCGCTGGGGATTCCACGCTGTGAGGTCATGGGTTCGATTGTTATCAGAGCTAGTTGTGAGATGGTTCTAGCCCGCCCGTCTCCCGTCTGTAGTTCGAGTTTGCTAACAGCTCAGCTGAGAGAGTCGAACCGCAACGTTGACTTTCATTCACGTAATGAATGCATCTCTGATGAAAGTGTTGTGCATATTTTCTGACCAGCACAGCAGATGTGTGTGTCTCGGGTCTGGTTGACGCCAGGATGTACTGAAGTAAGAGAATAGCACAGTTTGTAATGCAGTCTCTGGCCGGAATAGAACTCCATATAGCATCATCTCCATCATCTTTCATCATCATCATCATCATCATCATCATCATCATCATCATCTTCGTCATCGTCATCATCATTATCTTCATCATCGTCAACGACCAGACCTAAAGAAAATAGCCAAGCCATCATTGGGCGGTTGACGTTAAGGGAGGCCAGTCTGCTCAATGCAGTCGGACGATATATGAATGCCATTTCGAAGTCCGTTGGCACCAAAGATGAGCAGCTGGTAAGTTTTTGCTGCCCATTCTGAGGTGGTGTCGTTCTGGAGGTATCAGTATAGTGTTAAACAGGTGATTTTTCGCACCACCCCACCCCCCCCCACGCCCTCCCTCTCCACTACCCTCATCCCATGCTCTCAGTTCTCCTGGGATGAATATCGTCGTCTGCTATATCATTTTTTTGTGTACATGTGCAGACATTAAACGTGAATGTAACCGATATCTGACCAGCTGAATAACTAACGCACTGACTAACTGACTGACTGAGACAGCCTAACATATCGCCACACACTGCTGCTTGCGCTTGTTCCCCAGTTCAGCCAGACGCCCGGTTACTGGCAGGCTTCAAGCTGGCTGGGCGAACTGTCGGTTGTAAGCCGGGTGGTCCTGGGCCATTGTTTGTTTAGCGACGGTTCAGTCTCCACACCACAGTCACCCGGCATGCTGGGCGGAACCGCGAAGAGGACAATTATAGCCAGCACCATGACACCAGCGGTAAACGGGTTTTATGGTACACTGCGTGCAAACAAGCGCACGAACGCATCCACAAATATGTAGCACATAGTTCTTGCTGATGGTGGTGGTTGTTGGTGAGACAGGTGTTCCGCACTGATAGTGCCAGTGATCGCGGTGTGGCGGTTTCATTCGTTGGATGTAGTTGTTACGACAGCAGCCAAAATTAGCAGCTCCACCTGTTGTAGTTGCAGTATGTAGGTAATGTTAACTGAAAAATTAATCGGTATTTTAATAGGAGCAGAAACATACACGCTCGCATGTACACACACACACGCACGCGCGCGCGCGCGCGCACACACACAAACACACACACACACACACACACACACACACACACACACACACACACAATCAGCAATACAATTCTTATGTTTATGACAATGTCAGGTTTAACGGATGCCTAGATACAGCCTCTACAGCATCAATCACATTGTGCGAAAATGTTCTTGACACGCCATTATGCACAAATATGCTAACGTCAAGATGAAATTCTGTCCGGAATGGACAATTTTCCAGACTTTTCAGATGATTATATGATTTCACGTTGGCAGGTAGACATTATCGGCTGTGTTAAAATATGTGCATACTTCATCGGTATGTTGCCTCTGTAATGATACAATTGTATTACAATGAGATCATTCACCTACAGGTCAAAACCCTTTCAGTCTCACAAGGCATCTGTGTTCTCTGTTCCAGACAGGACCATGAAGCGGCTGAGGGCCGTGCCACTCACAGGGTGGCGCACCTGGCTGTCCCTGCCTCCTCCTCCTCACCTTGGTCGCCAAGGGCAGTGGCCAGTTGAATGCTGCCAAGCTGAGGAAAACTTTTCCTTTTTACCCACCCCATGTACACGGGACGCTGGCAGAGAACGCGGTGGGCAAGGTGTATGTCAAAACCTCCCACAGAATGGGCATTCTTCTGCCGGAAATCGCTTCACTCAAGGTGGAGTATTCCATTGTAGCGGGAGACCAAAAGGGGAATTTTTCACGCTGAGAGCACAACCGTGGAAGACTTCTGTTTCCTGCGCATCAGAACTAGAACGGGCGCTTATGGAAGGGTGAATCGAGAGCACCGAGAAAGGTATTTCCTCAGAATTCGAGCCCGTGGCAGCCTAGGCCCCGAGTCCGACTTGGAAACGTTCACTGATCTCAACATCACCGTGCTGGACCAGAACGAATTCAGCCCCCTTTTCCCGCCCAGACCATTCAGCGTCAGCATTCCAGAAAACACCCCTCTTCATTCCAGCATAGCGCAAGTGAAGGCTTCGGACGCGGAAGTGGGAATCAACGGCGAAATCTATTACAGCCTGATCGACCCCACCCCTATGTTCGCCATACACCCGACCAGCGGGGTCGTCATGCTCATGCGTCCTCTGGAACCCGACCGGGCCAAGTACAAACTGAGAATCAAAGCGGAAGACCGAGGGTTGAAACCCGTGGGCCGTCCCACGTCTCCACTGAGCAGTACCACTCTGGTGGTGAATGTGACGCCGGTCAACCGCCACGCCCCGTCCGTCCGGGTCCAGAAGTTTCCCACGGTGCTGGAAGACACGAACCCGGGAAGCATCTTCGCCGTGCTGACCATCAGTGACCAAGATGAGGGCGTCCACGGGCAGATGGCCGACGTGACCGTGCTCAACAACACGGCTTTTCGTGTGGTGTCCACCAGCAGGCCCAAAGTGTTCAACGTCATTGTGACCTCACGCCTGGACAGGGAGGCGGAACCTCAGAACCTCAGCATCACCGTCAGGGCCATAGATCGTGGGGAACCGCCCATGTCGGCTACTGTGGTCATTCCAGTTCATATTCAGGACGTTAACGACAACCCCCCAGTGTTCGAGAAGAGCTTGTACAAAGCAGACCTGATGGAAGTTGTGCCCATTCATACCCCTGTCCTGTTCGTGAAAGCCACCGATGCAGACGAAGGACAGAATGGTGAGATTCGCTACAGACTTAAAGACGAAGATGCCTCGGAACTCTTCTCCATCGATGAACTGACTGGTCTGATATCCACAAGCGGGGAACTGGACGCTGAGTTGGAGAAACAGATCATTCTGGTTGCGTACGCCGAAGACAGAGCCAGCAGTGGAACTCGCCTGACTGGCGAGACCAAAGTTATCATCAACGTGCAGGATTTTAATGACAACGCCCCCAAGTTCATCGGGGAGAAACTGGCTGACGTGTCTGTCAGTGAAAACATGCCTGAAGGAACATCCGTTGTCACTGTCAAGGCTACGGACGCAGATTCGGGAGACAACGGTCGAGTCAGTTACTCCATTCAGAACACGGAAAAAGTACCCTTTGTTATCGACTCTTTCACAGGCGAAATAAAGACAACAGAAACCTTCGACTTTGAAACATCAAGGAAACAATATTCGATTATTGTCCGTGCCTCTGACTGGGGTTCTCCCTACAAACACTGGACCCAGGAGCGCGTGGTCATTAAAGTTCAGGACGTCAACGACAACTGCCCCGAGTTCGAGAAAACACGCTGCAAGGGATACCTGTCAAGGGAAGCCGTCCCGGGGACCGAGGTCGTCATTCTGACCGCCATAGACTTCGATGCGGGGAACATCATTTCGTACAGCATTTCCGACGGCAACGAAGATGGCTGCTTTACGATCGAGCCGTCTACAGGGACCATACACGTGGCCTGCGACCTGACGGCCTACTCTGTGGACACCAGGTGGTTCACGGTTGTGGCCAGTGACGGGGAGCACGTGTCTGTGCCCACCACCGTCACCCTGCAGATGGTCAATAACAAGCGAAGTCAGGTGCCCGCCACGGCGGAGGTCAGTGTCACCTGCCAGAACACGGACGTCGCTCGTCGGCTTCAGGAACAGCTGACTAGCTCGTCAGAGAACAACAAAGAGATGGTCGTTCCTTCCGAGCAGCCAGAGAACAGCGTCATGGTCGGGGAGCACGCGCCAGAGTTTGACCCACAACTTCCTGATTACATCACCGTGCCTGAAGACGCTGCAGTGGATAGCGTGGTGTTCAAGGTTCTGGCTAGTGATCAGGACTTAGGGTACCCCAGCCAGGTTCTCTTCGTCATCTCCGAAGGGAACGACGGTGGTGCCTTCAGCATTGATACCTTCACTGGCAACCTCAAAGTCTTGACACAGCTTGACCATGAAACGAGAACGGAGTACAATCTCAGCATCACTGCCCAAGACCTGGCGGACCCTCGTCAGTCATCAGTCAAAGTGATGCAGGTGTTTGTCGGGGACGAGAATGACAACGCTCCCCAGTTTGAGCATGAGGTGTACGAGAAGAACATTTTCGAGGATGTGCAAGTCAACACCACCGTCTTGCAAGTATTTGCTCACGATCGAGACACGGACCTGAATGCTTTCATCAAGTACAGCCTGCTGTCTCACACAGAGGATTTCTTCGTGGAGGCGGACAGCGGTTTTCTGAAGGTGAAGAGTCCTCTGGACAGAGAGAAGAC
>JADBJO010000241.1:275000-277500 GCA_016801955.1 Conus betulinus | reverse complement strand
CCCCCCCCCCCCCCCTCCCCTGCCTCCACCCCCTTCATGAGAAGAGAAGCTCCTACCTTCCCCACGAATACGTTTTCGCCCCACCCGACCTGTTATTAACTATTGTCCGGATGCCGCTGTTGCCCAAATGCTGATTATGCTGTTTAGGACTTCAGTGGTATTGCTGAGATTTCTTTCTCTCTCTCTCTCTCTCTCTCTCTCTCTCTCTCTCTCTCTCTCTCTCTCTCTCTCTCTCTCTCTCACATCTATTTTATTTTCCACTGTCTTTTTCTGCTCTCTGCCTGTCTCTCTCTCTCTCTCTCTCTCTCTCTCTCTCTCTCTCTCTCTCTCTCTCTCTCTCTATCTCTCTCTCTCTCTCTCTCCCTCTCTCTCTCCCTCCCTCCCTCTCTCTCTCTCTCTCTATCTTTTTCCCCTCCTCTTTCATTTTCTCTGCCCACTTTATCTGTCTTTCTTTTTCCATGTATCTGTGTCTCGGAGTCTGAATCTATTTTTTTTCCCTTTCTCTAACCCACACAAAACACAATTTCACACCTACATTATCATTCAGTGATTTTATGTAGAGTTATCTTTGATCATGGCGCTGATAAGACGTCTAGAATGAAAACCAACAACGAAACACACCGGAAAAGGGATGGTTCAGGTAACCTTATTTGCAAGTTAAGAACACGCACCCACGCACACAGATACAAGCTTGTAAACATGTTGTACGTCTCAGCATGTAGTAGGCTACGTCTCTCTCTCTCTCTCTCTCTCTTGCGCAGAAAGAGGCGTTATATAGGTACGCGCGCCCGCGCTTTTCAAAGTCTTCACCTTCGCTTATATGATCTGTTCCATTCAACCGCAAACCGAAGCCACCCCTGTGCCCTCTCCCCGTTCCTCCCCACATCCGGCCCTCATTCATGTTCCCCTTTTTTATACCTCCCCCTGGCATTCATTCACCTGTCTTCTGCCTATACATCCCGCCCACGCTGTCCTCGTTTGACGGGCGCGTTCTGTCTGTCCTGCCCCCCCGTCTTTTTTTTTTTTTTTTTTTTTTTTACTCTTCTTTCTTTCTTTCTTTCTTTTTTTTTTTTCTTAAACTTTGCCACACGCACACACCCCCATTCACCACGAATCCCTGGATTCTCCTCCGGCTCAACAGACGAGGAGAAAACACAGCCTGTGTCAGTCTGACTGTCTGCCTGTTGTTTATGTGTCTGTCTGTATTAGTGGGGTCTGAATCTGTCTGTGTTTCTGTGAGTCTCTGTCTGTCTGTCTGTCTTTCTCTGTGTCTCTCTCTGTCAGTCTGTCTGTGGTTGTGTTTATGTAAGTCTGTCTGTCAGTCAGTCTGTCTGTCAGTCTGTCTGTCTCTCTCCCTCGCTCTCCCCCTCCACATCCACTCATACTCTGTACTGGGGTGGGGCTGTTAATACCCCTTGGCCATGTCACCTGGCGGCGGGTTTTGACCTCAAAAACCCGTCTGTAGCGGACACGCTCCCCAACTGACCCGGCCCAAAGGCATAGGACAGGTTTCGTGGTCAAGATGGCTGGGTAGAATTGTACCCTTCCCACCCCACGCCTCCTCCACTGGCTGTCCTCTGCGCACCCTCCACCTTCGTCCTCACCATCATGGCATATCTGGGCAAACCACAGTGTGACAAACTGGTGTTCACGTGCGGTTCCTGTTTGTTTTTGTTTTCTGGGCCCTCTTAGCTCGCCTCCACCCCCCCCCCCCCCCCCCCCCCTCACTCTCCTCTCTCTTCTCTTTCCCTCTACCACATTCTGTCTTTTCTTTTCAAGTTTAGATCACAACTTCAGACGCCTTTCTCTGACGGAGTTCGCTTTCTTTAGAGTTGGAGTGCGTTGCCAAGGGTCTTGGCGAAGCGCTTTTAACTCGTTGTACGTGCTTGTGTGTATGTGTGTGTGTGTGTGTGTGTGTGTGTGTGTGTGTGTGTGTGTGTGTGTGTGTGTGTGTGTGTGACTCTGTGTGTGTGTGCTCTTATTTGTCTTCTGTGTGTCTGCCCATGTCTCTGTGTGTCTGTCTGTCTGTCCCTTTCTCTCTCCCTCTCTGTCTGTCTGTCTGTCTCTTGGTCTCTCTCTCTCTCTCTCAATTCAGAATGCAAACTCTCACAGATGTTAGATGTCAAGGTTTGTATTACTCATAAGAATAACAACCTCCTCTCTCTCTCTCTCTCTCTCTCTCTCTCCTCTCTCCTCTCTCTCTCTCTCTCTCTCTCTCTCTCTCTTCAATCCTTAATGCAAACACATAAACATGTCAGGATTTGTATTATTCATAACAATAACAACCTCTCTCTCTCTCTCTCTCTCTCTCCTCTCTCTCTCTCTCTCTCTGTGTGTGTCTCTCTGTGTGTGTGTGTGTGTGTGTGTGTGTGTGTGTGTGTGTGTGTGTGTGTGTGTGTCGCACACCTGTGGGGACGTCACCTGCGCTTTCGTGCAGATTACATCCATGACTTATGCAAACCCTGCACCAGCGATTTCCTATTTTAAGCCATCCTCTGAC
>JADBJO010000241.1:267500-272500 GCA_016801955.1 Conus betulinus | reverse complement strand
AGAGAAGATAATCTGGTCTTGGAAGGAAGCTCGCCAAACCAGAAAGTTTCCTTCCAACAGTTGATTATGTTCTCTCCTGCGGGGGCTAAATGCAGCGTTCGTTGTGATTCTCTGCCTATCTTTCGCAGACATCAGTTTGATGAGAGTGGTAGAACGAAATAATTTCGCAAATGGAACGGAAGCAGGAGCCTTCTGAAAAGGTTTAAATAAAACAAACAACTGAAAGATGATTAAAAAAAAAAAAAAGAAAAGAACAGCAGCTTTTGCAGATGTAGCGGAAGTCGGGTTCCCCAGGGGAGATTTAGAAAGAAACAACAAGCGAACAAACTCTTTCCAGTGATGAATTGTTTGCATTCTTAATACTAACCAGTGTGTGCGTGTATGGCTCATTTGTTTTTCTTTTTTGAGGTGAGGGAGAAGATGCAGTCCGCTCCCAACACGTTACTTTTTTCCGGGTGAAAAAAAAGAGAGGAAATCGGCGGGAAAATAATGTACAAGAAACTAGCAGCGGCAACTCTGTGTGTGTGTGTGTGTGTGTGTGTGTGTGTGTGTGTGTGTGTTAATGTGTGTGTGTTTTCACTTTAAGTGATATTATTTAAAAAAAAGCCACTGTGTAAGTGTGTTAGACGTGTGTGCGCGCGCGCGCGTGCGCGCGCGCGCGCGCGCGTGTGTGCGCGTGTGTGTGTGTGTGTGTGTGTGTGTACATTAACTGTATTTTGATGGAAAACTTAGTTCAACAAAAGATCACGAGTGCGAATAGATAACCAGTAATTATTTTCTCTTCGTTTCGCAGGAACCACCTTGACTGGATTTGATCCAGTGCACTGTCACATACACAAACACACACGTGCAAGCGTGCAAACACGCATACATGCACGCATTCCTGCTTACGAACGACGCACTCAACTAGACAAAAACAGAAGTGCATGGTTGCCATTGCATG
Organism: Conus betulinus; assembly: GCA_016801955.1. Lineage (NCBI taxonomy): Eukaryota > Metazoa > Mollusca > Gastropoda > Neogastropoda > Conidae > Conus > Conus betulinus. Next base: position 271,557 of record JADBJO010000241.1, on the reverse strand, counting down.
TGGGGTGCAGATCGGCGAGCATCTTGCTGTCAGTACATCTTGAACACCACCTAAGCTTATGCCTGAACGATAGGAAGGGGCACATTCGGACAACAGGCGGAGGAGAAATTATCATGAAACATGAACATACGGATCACGTTGTTGTGGTAATGTAGATGGTGATTGTTGATAATGATAATTTTATTGCTGTTTATTTTTTATGTAGTCATTGCATTCACTGCTTTTTTAATCTCCAAACTGTGATTCCTGTAGTTTGTAAACAACTGCGTGGTCTTGTCCGATTAATCTTTGAAGAGCGCGTGAAAAGATGTGATCAGTCCATCCATTAGTCAAATCAGAATGTGCAAAGGTCCGTCAGTCAGTCCGTCGGTAAATCGGGTTCGTTGACCTGTATGTCCTGGCAAGACGTGTGTGTGTGTGTGTGTGTGTGTGGGTGGGGGGGGGGGGGGGGGGGAACAGTAGGGAGACGTGATGTGATGTAGGGGGCAATACAGGGGGGGGAGGAGGGTGTGGAGGGCGGTTAGGAAAGGGGGAGGGGGGGTGCTATGCGTGTTTGGATGGCCGGGGAGAAGACGGGGGATGGAGGAAGGGGGGGGGGGGGGGGTGAGGGGGTGAGGCCTAGAGGCAACCACAGTTGTGATCAGTAAGTTTAGATGATTGGAATGTTAGCTGTTCACTGCCCTTCACCGTCTCTGCCTTCAAGTCTGTCTCTCTGCCTTCTGTCTGTCTGTCTGTCTGTCTGTCTGTCTGTCTGTCTGTCTGTCTCTGTCTCTCTCTCTCTCTCTCTCTCTCTCTCTCTCTCTCTCTCTCTCACTCTCGCTCGCTCCCCTCCCTCCCTCCCTCTAAGCCCGCCTTCAATCCTGTCTGTATGCTTGTCTGTCTGCCTGCCTCTCTCTCCCCTCTCCTTCTCTATTTGTGTGTGTGTGTGTGTGTGTGTGTGTGTGTGTGTGTGTGTGTGTGTGTGTGTGTGCATGCGGGTGTGCGTTTTTTTTATGTTCTGCAGCCTGCCTGTCTGTCCAGGGTGAATGCAAGATGCCAGCCAGATCGGCCTCAATTTATCGCCTCTGGGGGGGATTTATTACAAGGATGGCTGGTTGCAGTTCCCATTTTTTTTTAATCCCTCTTACCAGGATATCGTGTAACGGTCTTTTTTCTACTGACCGAAAGAACGAGTAGAGTGGATTTAGAGAGAGAGAGAGAGAGAGAGAGAGAGAGAGAGAGAGAGAGAGAGGGGGGAGGGGGGGGGGGGGGGGGGGGGGGAGAGCGACAAGCTCAGGATGGGGGTCATGGAGGGTGGAGTGAGAGCAAGAGAGAGTGGGTGGATGGGTGGGTGGAATGTTGTGTAAGAGTGGGAATACTGAAGGTGTGTACAAGAGAAGAGGATGAAGTCTAGCTAAGAAAAAGAAACCCGGAACACCTCCCCCCCCCCCTCTCCATGCCTCTTCTTTCACCCTACACCCCCCCCCCCCCCCCCCCACCCCCTCCATTTTGCAAGCACTTACCTGCACTGTTCTAAATCACATCGACGTGGGGCTCTGGAGCATTTTTATCTGATTATGTAGAGGGCTGCTATTTTTGTTCACAATTTTTAGTTCGCGCGCGATGGGAGATTTTTTTTGTTTGGGTGAGGTTTGATAAACAGGGTGAGAATGACAGCGCGCTCCTGAGATTTGCCAAGATGACTGCCAAATTAATTTTTCCCCTCTCTTTTTTTTCTTTTATCTCATCACCTCATTCATCATGTCTTTTTGAATCTTTCAGCCGAAAGCAAGAATAAATAAATGGACGAATGAAAATGAATGAAAAAGATATGTGTACGGGGGTTAAGCGTTGATGGATAACTCTTAAGTAATCGCCGAGTATGAAGGCCCAAGTTTTGTGAATTCTGTGCGTCAGTAGAGAACAAGGGCTGACTCATGGTTTTACGGTTAGCGTTCCAGCACGTGTTGGCTTCAGACGGATTCTCCGCTTCTGATAAGAGGCGAAAATGACAAATGGCTTTGTAAAGCGTCAAGTCAACACGTGCTATTGCTGATACGAAAGAAGCTCTCCAGCTGCAGTCCACAAGCGCCGGAAGCTTGCTTGTGACGACCACGACTTCCTGGTCAAGACCATTCTGCACAGCACTGTGGAGGTTTTGGACGTCGCAGAGGCACACCGAATTTTCTCCGTGATGGACAACTGAAAGAGGTGAAATGGCGACAACACCTCGGCCCAGTTGTGCGTGACTTGAGGACAGAGGGCTGTGAAGATCGTGGATTGTCTGTACGTTCGTCACGGCACCCATTAACGACCCCCCTGTTACGGGAACATAATGTTCATAACGAAGGCGCGAACCCTGCACGCTGTAGATATGGCCCCTAAATTACCTCAGTGTACAGCGTCTTTGGGAGGTTGAATCAGTCACAAAGTTCTCACCTCCTTTTCTTCCCCGAGCGTTCAGAGAGGCCTACGTACAGTCTTTGGGTCCAATGCTTAGAGTGTTCGTTTGCGGGGCTGACGGACGTGAACTCGAATCACAGAATACTTGGATCGATACAGTTTGAAAACCCTTGCTGTGTACCCGGTAGTCAGTTGGTACCTGATTTAGTTCAGGGTAGGTAAGGAGGCGGCCGAAGGAGAAGGGATGAGTTTCCGCCAGCCATGCCGTGCTTTGAAAGCAGTAAATCTGCAATAGGTCATTGCCCCAACGGCCGTCAGGTCATGGGACATCATTCCTTGATTTCCCTCTCATCCACACCTTTTTTTTTTTTTTTTTTTTTTTTGTGGTCATTTCCACCGATTCTCTCCCCTTCTCGTTTTCTGTGTGTGTATGTGTTCGTGTGTTTGTGCGTGTGTATGTGTATGTGTATGCGTGCGTGCGTGCGTGTGTGTGTGTGTGTGTGTGTGTGTGTGTGTGTGTGTGTGTGTGTGTGTGTGTGCGCGCGCGCGCGCGTATGTGCGTGTGTGTGTGTGTGTGTGTGTGTGTGTGTGTGTGTGTGTTCTTGTTGTCATAAACGATAAAGTACCCTGTCAATTCATGCGTGTAACTGTTATCGCCTTTTAAGTTTTCCTTCTAGCTTGTCCTTTCACACATCTCCTTGATTTGGCCCGCTCGTAAACAAGCTCTTGAAACAAAAGCAACGAGCGAGGTTAGGCCCTGGCTGGAAGGTGTGTGTGCGCGGGCATGACAGATCCGTCCGTCATCGCTCTTGCGGGGAGATGACAGTTCGTCGCGGGGGTGATCGGGCCGTAGTAGTGTTGACACAGACCTCCAGGTGACACAGATACCTGTCAGCGGCGCCTGCCTGTCTTGGTGGTCGTGTCGAGCCGGCCCCAGCCCCCCGAAAGCCTGTCTTGTCTTGTCTTGTTCTTGCCACGGGCGATTCCCTTCAGGGCCTGCGTTGGATGCATGCAGTGGGGATAGGCAGATCGCTGGTCACGGCAGTGGGGGGGGGGGGGGGGGAGAGTAAGAAGGGTGATCGATTTGATCATGAGCGTGAATTAGGTAAGAGTGTGCTAGTTTAGGATGTTCATTCTATTTTGGGCGAACAAGAATCTCCAAAATGTTGTAAAACTTACGCACGGAACAGTCGCTGCGTAACGCTCTCCCTGACTCTCCTCACACTCGCCTCCCCCCCCCCCCCCCCACCGCACCCTTCTCCTCGAATATATGTCGAATGTGTGTGTGTGTGTGTGTGTGTGTGTGTGTGTGTGTGTGTGTGTGTGTGTGTGTGTGCGCGTGTGCGCGCGCGCGCGCCGAAAATGATAATACCAAGCCTTTTTTTCACGAAGCATTGACACCTTGTATCCCGACAATAATATTCCGGGGTTCTTCTTTCCGACGAGCCATCCATCTCACGACTATTGTTCGTCACCTTCGTCGTATTTCTCCCAGACATGACAATATACACCACGGACAAGTTTTGTTCAGTAAAGGAAATCTCTCTTTCTCTCCCTCCTTTCCCCCCCCCCCCCCTCTCTCTCTCTCTCTCTCTGTCTCACTATGTGTCTTTCTCTCCTTCCGTCCCTCTCTCTGTCTTTTCTGTCTCTTTCTTTCTTTCTTTCTTCTCTCTAT
>JADBJO010000241.1:250000-260000 GCA_016801955.1 Conus betulinus | reverse complement strand
CTGTCTGCATGTCTGTCTGTATGTCCGTCTCTCTTCCTGTCTCTGCCTGTCTGACTGTATGTGTCTCTCTCCCTCCTTTCCGCCCTCTTTCTCTCTCTCTGTTTCTCTCTCTTCCCTCGCGCCCTCCTCCCCTCCCCCTCTCTCTGCCCTCATATTTACCTGTGTGCGTACCTGGTCTGTCTGTCTCGGTGTGTAGAGAGAGAGAAGGGGACTGGAATGGGGCATGTACGAAGAAGATGGGCGGAAAAAAAAACAAGGGAAATGAGGGGGAGGGGAGGAGGGGGTATACTACCTAAAACGAGTTCTAGAGCCAGCCTTCCTTGCTAAATGTACCCTTAGGTCAATGCGCTTAAAACTGTATTATTCATGACAGGCCTGTTGCCACACTCACAGCGCTCAGCAGCACATGCGTGACACTGTTTGGTTAATCCCAGTACATAGGAAGAACCCCTCAGCAAGCCTTGTGCTACGATGCACTTAGGAACAATACGTCACGCGATGTTGATATGTTGGTTTTTTTTATCGTTCAACTCTCAGTTTGTGTGTTGGTCTGTCGTTTAGCCAGCCTTGTTTTGGCTCTTACATCGAGAGGGGTTCCGTCTCCTCTTGAAGCACTGTACATTACCATTACCAGTCTTTACACTGAATAAACTGTAATGAAATATTAGTATTCCGCCGGACAGAAGGGACGAACAAATTGATCTGTCCGTTTTGTCCGGTGGAAGACTAATTTTTCTTCCAAGTTTGTTTCATTCATTTTCCGCCTGCGGTTGCCACACTGTGAAACTGACATTGAATGGTCAGCAACAAGCACATTGGAACTGTCACAAACGGTTTGTCCCAATATCAGATAACAAATTAATCAAACTAACTGGCATAGATGTCAGACACTGGGTATGATATTGAGTGCTAGGCTTCTCTTGAATACGTGTAACAAATGAAGATTATTGGCATAGCTATCAGCCATTACTGGTGATAATACTGACAACTTTTCATGTGGAGCCGCAAGGGAAATTCAACGTTCAGCACACACCCAGAAATGAAAGGCTAAACAACAAAGAGTAGAACTAAACAAAAATAGTAGCAAATGCACGAACAAAAAAAGAAAAGGAAGAAAAAAAAACAAAACAAAACAAGCAAACGTCGTTGCCAATGAAGTCATGGAATGTACGACTGTTTGGCACAGATTTTCTTTTGAACTCGTATTCCGTTGCAGTTTTTTTTTTAACTTCCTTTCTTGCTTGCATGGGGCATAAAAATACGTTTTTGTTTTAGAAGACTGTGATGTCTTGATATTGTTACAGAATACCGGGGGCCGGAATAGCCCAGTTGGTAGAGCGCCGGGCACGTGATTTTGGGGTTTGCGGGTTCGAATCTCCGTCGGGCTATTTCGGTACAGGGGGAATTTTTCACTCGGAGTTAACATTGGTTCTGACTCCATTTCCCATACAGTCCTTCGAATGAGACTATAATCCGAGGTTCCGTGTGTGGACGCACGCATAACATCTTGCACATACGTAAAATCCCACCACCAAATTTCGGAAGAGGAGGCCAGTTTTGGTCGTTGGTATGGGTGACAAGTTACACATAGCATGCACCTTCCCCGAAGTTGGAGTATGGCTGCCTTAATGGCGGGATAAAAAGAACGGTCATACACACGAAACACCACTCCCTTTGTTGGGTAGATGGGATTAATCCTTGCCTGTTTATACAGGGAGTGTCCGCAGGAGTATCAGCCTGCGTACGCGGAAAAGAGAGAGAGAGAGAGAGAGAGAGAGAGAGAGAGAGAGAGAGAGAGAGAGAGAGAGAGAGAGAGAGAGACAGACAGACAGACAGACAGACAGACAGAGTGTGTGAGTGAGTAACAGAATACCTTGTACACAAACAAACAAGGGAAAAAAAGTTATAGCGCACGATTGGGTTGACTTGAAAAGCGTTGTCTCGTCTCTGGACATTTCTCTCCTCGCCAGCTGTTAATTATGTAGTGAGGACACAGAGGGTGAGGCCAAGCGTTTGCCTAATGATGTTGGTTGCGCTTTAGTAACAGGTGGGGGGTGTGATACAGGCCGCAGGTATGGTGTCAGTTGAGATAAGGGGTCATAAGGTCACGTACAGTCTGGCTGTTTGGAGAGAGAGGCATAATCCGTGTAGAGTGGTTGTTGGTGATTTTGTGAGGAGCACAGGACAAGGAAGTTGTGTGCGTGTATGAGCTTCATATTTGTGTATGTATGTATGTATGTATGTATGTACACACACACACACACACACACACACACACACACCCCCCCCCTGCTGAGCGCACGATCATCACGTTACTTACGAATTCGGTCGGTTCAGTTTGCAGAGGTGTAAGTTTCCACCGCATACGAATTTAGTTTTGAAGTACTTTTTTAAGGTTGGGTCTCTCTCTCTCTCTCTCTCTCTCTCTCTCTCTCTCTCTCTCCGAGTGGGTGAGAGAATATGGCATTCCGTTTCTGTTGGGCGTCGCAGGTAGGAACGTGAGAATGATTACATCACATTTCGTATTCATACCGTGAAACATAGTGGTGGGGCCAGTGGGGCTTGGCGTAGTAGTCAGAGACCCAAAGAGTGATAACTGCAGAGTGCTGAACAGTGTTGGGCCAGACAGCCGACCCGAGGTGTGTGGGAGCCCAGCACTAGCCAGCCACAGACAGCACTTCAACGATCAGGTCCATTGATCGGGACGGCTTGCTTGCCGCCGCTGGCGGGATCAATTCACAGTTAATGGCAGTGTTATGGTCTCTGCCAGACACGTTACTCTTTCCATATCTCTCCACACACACCCCCACACTTCCCTCCCCACCTCTCACTGCCCTGCCCTTTTTGTCTTGCTATGGTATTTTCACACACACACACACACACACACCACCACCACCACACACAACCACCACCACCATACACACACCCTCCCCTCCCCCGTGTTCCAGAAGTGAATGATTTAGAAGTCATTACTACCTTCTGCTACTTTTGCGTTGGGTTCTGATGTAATAAATTCAGAATTAAGGGTGTTTCAGTCTCGCAGTCACTTTTGGATTTTTTAAGCAAGAAAGTCATGTATTCGTTTGTTTGTTTGTTTTCATGTGTCTCAGTCCATTTTACTGTGTCAGATGGTATGCGGTAACGTTTACTCATCAACTTTGTAAACATTAAACAAGTATAGTAACTCTTGCTCCCACAGGAAATATAACTCCAAAGGAATGCTGCTTACGGCACCGAATCGCCTAGCAGACATGACAGCACAGAGCACACACAGAACAAACAAGGAAACATCCCCTTTGTGTTTTGCTGAATGCGCGCCCCTGCGTATAACATGTTCAAACGAATACGCGCACATACAATAAATAATTTCTGTCTGTCTTGTCTGTCTCTGTCAGTCTGTGTGTGTGTCTGTGTGCGTGTGCGTGTGTATGTGTGTGCGTGCGCGTGCGTGTGTGTGTGTGTGTGTGTGTGTGTGTGTGTGTGTGCTCTCTCTCTCTCTCTCTCTCTCTCTCTCTCTCTCTCTCTCTCTCTCTCTATGGTAGTATAAAACCGCATCAAACATATGTAATATTTGTGAGAATTGTTGTTTCTGCTGCGAACAAACATTCACAGCAAACAAAATCAAAACTGCCCCCCCCCCCTCTCTCTCTCTCTCTCTCTGTGTGTGTGTGTGTGTGTGTGTGTGTGTGTGTGTGTGTGTGTGTGTGTGTGTAAACGTGGATTTGAAATGCAATACAAGAGGCTGCGGTATGCTGAACAGTGAAGGGGCGATCGAAACTCGCCTGCATATTTTAAGAGCGACCTTTACAATATACGTGCGCAGTAACACTGGAAACGCGTCCTGCGTATTTGTGTAACCTTGACTGATTCGCAGGCAAGTTTTTAAAAAAAAAATCAGCGTTTTTTTTTCCGTTTAAAAATAACCGTTTGCGTAATTATATTCCTAACCTTTTCATCCCAAAGTAGTCATATTATTTATAGCCTAGCCGATTTCAGGACTCGCTCTGTTCATTTTAACCTAACTGCATGGTTACCGGAGTCCACCCTTTGTCGTAATTCGACGGAATGTGTGTGACAGATGCTTTTTCTTCTTTCTTCTTTTTATTGGATAAAAATGCCTGAAGCTGCCATCAGTTATTGTCATGGAAAAGACCTGTAACAAATATAACATCAAACAAACACTAAAATAGCAGACAAACAAAAAGCGTCAATCGGTTACTGGTCGTAACTGAAGGAATTCGGTGTCGTGTCATTCCACATTGAGTGCCGAGGTATGGGGTATGGGTGAGTCGGTGATCGATCGAGTCTTGTCGAGCGTGTGGGGCGTTCACATCACAGCGGGAAGAGAGTGTTCACGCTGGAAAAGGTCACACGATAGGCATTATGTCTACGACAGGCGCGCCTGTCCTGATTTCTATGCGTTAGCACAGGGGGTTGTTGGAATGATTTATAGTTTCTTCTGACTTAGCAGAGGGGACAGATGGAATGCTTTCTAATTTTTCTGAGATAGCAGAGGGGACAGATGGATGCTTTCTTATTTTTCTGAGGTAGCAGAGGCGACAGATGGAATGCTTTCTATTTTTTTCTGAGGTAGCAGAGGCGACAGATGGAATGCTTTCTATTTTTTTCTGAGGTAGCAGAGGCGACAGATGGAATGCTTTCTAATTTTTTTCTGAGGTAGCAGGCGACAGATGGATGGAATGCTTTCTATTTTTTCTGAGGTACAGAGGGCGACAGATGGAATGCTTTCTAATTTTTCTGAGGTAGCAGAGGCGACAGATGGAATGCTTTCTAATTTTTTTCTGAGGTAGCAGAGGCGACAGATGGAATGCTTTCTAATTTTTCTGAGGTAGCAGAGGCGACAGATGGAATGCTTTCTAATTTTTCTGAGATAGCAGAGGGGACAGATGGAATGCTTTCTAATTTTTCTGAGATAGCAGAGGCGACAGATGGAATGCTTTCTAATTTTTCTGAGATAGCAGAGGCGACAGATGGAATGCTTTCTAATTTTTCTGAGGTAGCAGAGGGGACAGATGGAATGCTTTCTAATTTTTCTAAGGTAAACTTTAGAAAGAGTGCGGGTCAGTCGCTCCATTTTGAAACTTTTCTGAGATAGCAGAGGGGACAGATGGAATGCTTTATCAATCTTGTGACTTTGTACAAGGGAAAGCTGGAATGTTTTCTGGTATTTCCAGACTGAGCTGGGGGGGGGGGGGGGGGGGGGGGGGGGGGGGGGGGGGGGCGATGAACTTATATTTTGCAGCCGGTTTCTTTGAAATAGATATGAACCACGGTATTTCAAACGCCATACAATAAAAGGTTTTAAAGGCTTTCATGGCCCTTGCCCCTAATTCGTGTAGAGACCAGGACAAAACATCACAGTCCTACATGCGATGCTCGCAGGGTTCACAGTCAAACAATTGTCTTTTCTGGTTTTCAGTTCTTCCCTTTAAACACATTGAATTAGCGCTGATCTGTCCGTGCTTTGCATTCTGTGCGTGCTCTGATTTTCGAACAAGATGTTCTCAGTGGACGACTGACAACGACTGGGCAACAGCGATAAACACAGAGTCTTGGACAGTCTGCGGATGTTGTATTGAAACAGGTTCGTCTGTTCACACGTCCATGGGTATCTTCTCGAGATATTGCCAGGTTCCATAGACCACAGCGCCCTTTGCAACGTCCGCTGTTTTAAGTCCCGCATGAGGCCTGTTTGGCTTCGTGGATACGGCGTCAGGCTCCTGTTCCACGGTCCGGGATTCACGTCATGTTCGTGATGGCCATGTGGGAAGATTTTATTTTCGGAGTTTATTTACTTTTGTTTGTTTTGCAGAAGGCAGTCCCTTCCGAGACCTTTCCGACGAGACTTTACACGAGGTCTCGTGCATTAACGCCTGCATGAAAAAAAAAAATCCTGCAAAGACGGTAAATGCCATTCCACCCACCAGGGAAGAGTAGGGAGAGTGGGAAGGGTGACACAAAAATAAAACAAGGCACACTGATGGCGTGTTTAGACATCGTCCCGGAAGACGGAGTATAGCTGCCTTAATGGTGAGTTTGTGGGGGGTGGGGGGGGGGGGGGGGGGGTAGGGGGGGGGGGGGGGGGTGTCGCATGCGCAAACAATATCACCAGTAGTGAAAGTCGGGAATTCTACCTGAGGAGAGAGAGAGAGAGAGAGAGAGAGAGAGAGAGAGAGAGAGAGAGAGAGAGAGAGAGAGAGACGTACAGACAGACAGACAGACAGAGACAGAGAGACATAGAGAGACAGAGCGGAGGAAGTAGGGAGAGAGGGAGAGGGAGAGAAGGGGGGGGGGGGGGGGAGGGGTAGAGAAAAAAGAGAGAGAGGGAGAGAGAGAGACAGAAACAGAGCTGGGGGAGAAAGGGAGAGAGAGAGGGGGTTAGAAAAAGAGAAGGAGGGAGAACGACAGAGACAGAGCGGCGGAGGGAGGGGAGAGAGAGAGAGATGGGGGGGGGGGGGGGGGGGGGGGGGTGCGTTAGAAAGAGAGAGGGAGAGAGAGAGGGGGGGGGGAGGGAGTAAACGAGAGAAGTGAGTGAGTGAGTGAGTGAATGAGTCCCGCATGGCGGTTAAGTCAGTTAGCCTGATAGAGTTTCCTGGCTGTTAGCAAACGGGGGAAACGAGGGAACCGGTGTGGATATTCCCAGTGCCAGTTTTCCGGTTTGGTACGCCTGATGTTTCCGCCAATCAGAATGCTTCTCTGCTTGCCAGCGCCGGGTGTTTCCGCTTGAGTGCCCTTTCATTATCATTTTCCGCTTGTCAGCCGTCATCTTTTCTTTCTCTTTTTTTTTTTATTTTCTTTTTTTTTTTTTTTTCTTATTTTTGAAACGTGGCGGGGAAGGAGAGGGGGGGGTAAAGGATGGAGAAAGATGGGTGGGAATGAAAGGGGTTATGGGGAGGGGGGAGGGGGAGCGTTACTGGCATTACCTGATTGCCAATAGTTCTAGTGTTTTATATCTGCATATTTTTTTTCAATTGTTGGTTAGTGTGTGTGTGTGTGTGTGTGTGTGTGTGTGTGTGTGTGTGTGTGTGTGTGTGTGTGTGCGGTGCGTGCATGTGTATGTGTGTGTGCATGTGTATGTGTGTGCATGTGTATTTGTGTGAGTGTGCATGTGTGTGTGTGTGCTTGTGTGTTTGTGTGTGTGTGTGTGTGTGTGTGTGTGTGTGTGCGTGCGTGTGTGCGTGTGTGTGTGTGGGTGTGTGTGTGTGCGTGTGTGTGCGTGTGTTTGTGCATGTGTGTGTGTGTGCACGTGTATTTGTGTGTATGTGTGTGCATATGTGTGTGGTGTGTGTGTGTGTGTGTGTGTGTGTGTGTGTGTGTGCGTGTGCATGCGCGCGCGCGCGCGCGTGCGTATGCAAATCTCGCTAGTCTTCCGAGCTATGCTAAGACTTATTGTCATTTTTTTTCCCTTCCTCCCTCTTTTTGTCTTTGCTTCTTGCTTCCTTTCTTTTTCTGCGCGTGCCTTTTGAGATGTTTTCTTCTCTCCAAGCCTCTGTCTCGTGCCTGTCTTCTTCTCTTTACAACTTCTCTCTCTCTCTCTCTCTCTCTCTGTCTCTTCTCCTCTCTCTCTCTCTCTCTCTCTCTCTCTCTCTCTCTCTCTCTCTCTCTCTCTCTCTCTGTCTCTCTCTCTCTCTCCTCTCTCGCTCTCTCACTCTCTCTCTAGGTGGTCAGTCGTCAGTCATTGAATCCGAGCTGCGCGTACCTCCAACGCTTAGTAGCAGGCTCGTGGTCAATCTATGAAGTGAAGTGACAGATGCGTGCTCTCCCAGACCCACCCGAGTTTCACCTGACCTTCACCTGGTCTCCAAACTTTTCTTCTTCTTCATCTACTTCTTCTTTGTTTACCTCTTCTTCGCTCCTTGCCCTACACCTCCGAGGTTCACCGTTTGCAAGCCGTTTCCGCACGTGACTGGTTTTGATTATGTCATTAGGATAACACAGTCACATTCTCGCTTAGTGAAGATTATGGATAAACCCAACGTCATTACCCAAGCTCTTCTTTCTTGTTTTTTTTTTTTTTTTTTTTTTTTGGGGGGGGGGGGGGGGGGGGGGGGGGGGAGGAGGAAGGTGTCATTCATCCCGCCAGTACATTTACGGCCCACTCTTCTGTCAAGGAAGAACGGGGTTGAACGTGCGTCACAATACAGGGAAAGCGTACTCGTGCAGGGCACCTTGGTGGAATGTCTTTTAAAAGTTAGCGTGTGTGCGCATACCGACATTACAATGGAGAAAAGCACCTGTCACCTGCCTCTGTCTAGCGGGATGAAACCCAAAACCACCCTTGCATCAAGGGAACAATGCTTTATTTCACTTGGCCAATCACCTCCCCTTCGCCTCGCCCTTCCTTCCTCCCTCCCGCGGTGTCCTACTCTGGGTCTCTGGGATTCACCGTTTTCCGCCCTCGCGTGTTGTAGCAGCCAGGATGCTCTGTCCTGTCAGCTCCTGCGGAGCAATCCTCATGTTCTGATTCATCTGTGTCGTGGCCCATCTGTTTTTGTGGCATGTACGGCTTGGCCACCTCTGTTTGCGCAAGGGCTGGCTTGATGAAAGAGAGATCCTAGTAGGGACCGGGATTGATGTGGAGCCCATGATTGACTTACAGTCTGGCAGCGTGGCACGTGACGTTACAGGAGTACTCCCTGTGTGCCCGTGAGAAGGTGCCAGACTCGTGTTTATCTCTTTAATGAGACAAGAAGACGTAAATTGGAAATAACAAGGTTACCCTTCTTGTTCGTCAGGTACTAATTAACTTGCTTATCGGCTGATAATGAATCTGGTTCTTGCATATTTTACAGATCACTTCGTCTCTTGTTTGTGTCTGTGGGCTCTTGATCTTGTACTAGTTTGTTTCTTTTGTTTTCTTTCCTTTCTCTGTTGGTGCACTAGTCTACCATACAAACGAGGCAAGCACACCTGCGTGCATTGTTCACATACACTGCACTCTGACATCGTTATCCGTACATCATAGTCAGAGGGAAGGGCAGATCCGTTACAACGAAGAATCGAACCCTTGTTCTCTGACATTTCAAAGGACGTAGAACGCAGACTAGGGTGAATGACGGGATCTGGTTGTAATCTTGCGCTGAATCACATCCAGCCAGGGGGGAAGGTCAGCTCTGTCAACCAGCAAAAAGTCTTTACTTCCTACCAGAAGACCCATTCACACGCAAGTCAGTCTTCTTAATGACCGTTGCAACGGTCCCCGAACAGAGACGTGTCCTTGAACACTAACGTGGTTCACTCTCTGTCAAAACGTCCTAAACCCCATTTGAATGTAGTCACGACACTTGGGAAACATGGCATGGGGCAGCTAATCAAAAAGCAGCTCATTCTGTAGAAAGTTCAGGAACTGTGACACGGTAAACGCTCGCTGTAATCAACAACACTTCAGAACCATGATGCAGTCGAACCAGTGAGAATAGTTTTTGAACATTCTGGACACGATTTCTTGAGCGTTCTTCGAGTTTCTTGCTCTTTTTTGGATGATTCTCGGACTCGGAAGGAATGGTCTTAAAAAAACTGTGTCGTCTGAGTATTGGTCACCTTGTAAACTCAACGTTTCGTGGAACGTAGCGCAATTAAAGCAGAGTTCAAGTACACCCCTCAAAATTGCTTAACGCTACAGTGAATAACATTGTAAACTCGGAAAGTCTTATGAAAGGAGGGAGAAGGAATCGGGTGGAGGGTATGGGGTGGAGGTGGGGGTATTGTGGTTTACAGATAAGCACATGTTACACGGCACGCTTCAGTTTAAAATGTCTTGTGTCAGAAATGTACACATTGTCCATACCCTTTGTCTTTAATAGATTCAGGGTTCCCAAATTGCGCGTATTCACTCTTCTTTCTGTGAAGCTGCAAGGTGTGCCTTTAACGAATTGAGAGAGAGAGAGAGAGAGAGAGAGAGAGAGAGAGAGAGAGAGAGAGAGAGAGAGAGAGGCGGAGGGAGGCGGAGGAGAGAGAGAGAGAGAGAGAGAGAGAGAGA
>JADBJO010000241.1:217500-240000 GCA_016801955.1 Conus betulinus | reverse complement strand
ATGATGATGATGATGATCTGGATTTCCAAGGGTAGTGGTGATGATAATATTTATCGGCAGGCGTGAGAATAGCAGGTAGAGATGATGTTGTTGCTGTTGTTTGTTGTTGTGTTGTTGTTGTTGTTGTTGATGATGATGATGATTGACGATGACGGTCTTATTTGCAGTGATACAGAGAAGAGACAGGGGAAGGGGAGGTTTGTTCATCGGCAGCACCAGACAAACGGGACAGACAGACAGACAAACGGACAGACAGAGGACAAACAAACAGACAAGGGGAGGCAGATCAGTTCAGCAGTGGCACCAGACAAACGGACAGGCAGACCGACGGACAGAGGAAAGCGAAACAGACATTTTTAGCGGCAGCACAGACAGACAGACGGACTGACGGTCAGACAGACAGACAGACTGACTGAGACAGGACAGACAAAGACAGAGAGGGAGGGAAGTGAGACAGAATCGTTCAGTGGCGGCATCAGATAGACATACGGAGACAGGCAGGTAGACGGACTGACATAGGGGAAAGGGAGACACATTTTGTACAGCGGCTGTACCAGACAGACAGACAAAATACAGACAGACAGAAAAAGGAGACTGATTAGTTTAGCGACGGCACCAGACAGACAGACGGAGGGGCAGGGAGACAGACTTGTTCAGCGGCGGCGCCAGTATCGCACCGGCGGCAGTCTCTGACAGTCAGGGGGTGGAACCGCTGGCAGCGGGACGTCCCCGTGGAGCGGGGGAGAACTCCAGAGGGGGCTGTCTGTCACTTTGCAGGGCCTGGAGGAGCTCAGCGGGAGAGCAACCAATTCACAGACAGACGATGTACGCGTTTCGATTCCCTTTTGCGCCCAAGATAGAAAAATGAAATAAGAAAGAAAGAAGAAAGGAGAGGAAGAAGAAGAAGAAGAAGAAGAGAGGAAGGAGGAGGGGGGGGAGGAGAGGGGGGGGCAGAGGGAGGAGGAGGCGGAGGAGGAGGAGGAGGAGGAAGAAGAAGAAGAAGAAGAAGAAGAAGAAGAAGATTAAGAAAATGATGGTGATCGTGATGATGGTGGTGGTAGAGAGTAAAGAAGAAGAAGAAAAGAAGATGAAAGAAAGAAAGAAAGAAAGAAAGAAAGAAAGACAGACAGAAAAAAAAAGAAAATGGCATTTGCGCTCTGCCCCCTTTAATGATTTGTCGTTCACAGGGCGTCAGTCAATAACCCACCCACCCATCTTCTGTCGCCCCTCGCCATCTCCTGTCTTCCGTCTTCTGCCTTTGATCCCAACTCAGTTCACCGGCACCACGCCGGCCGTCATACGGACATTTCGCCATTCAAGTTCAGTAACGAACGTGTTCCTGGTGAAAACTGCAATCTTCTTCAATATAACTGTAATCGTTACAAACATCCGTACTTCATTTTTTACCTTTATTATCATTATTACTGTTGTTGTTATTATTATTGTTTCATTACTATTGTTGTTGTTGTTCTACTTATTATTATCTTTATTATCATTATTATTGTATTATTATTATCATTTATCATTTTGTTCTTGCCATGCGTTCTCGTAAGGCAGTGAAAACGCGCTCATCCTGAAAACAGATAATGACCCATGAAAAGAAAGAGCAGCTCCAACAAAAAAGTAAGTATTATGACTCGTTAACAAACAAACAAACAACCCCCCCCCCCCAAAAAAAAAAACCCCAAAACAAACAAACAAACAAAAAAAAAAAAAAAAAAAACCCCAAGAAACTACGACATGTGCAAACAGACTGGTAATTACACTGATTGTAGTCTTTGAAGTATTTTGTTTTTCGGTTACGCGCTGATGGAAACCAGGAACAACTGTCATAATGAAAATGCTTTCACATTTCCTCGGCTGGTTAGGGACAAACTGTCGTTTTCTATTGACTCATCCGATGTTTGAACAAAGCCAACGGATGGCAATGCTTTGTCAAAAATGACTGTCGAACGATCTCATACCATATTCTTAAAATTACAGTAACTCCAAAAACGGTAATTATCATTGTTTGATTGAGCTCATACAAAGTCTTGTTAAGCGTGTAAGCACGCAGACGAGCGACCAAAGGAGGAAAAAACCCGTTGGCAGGAAAGAAGAGGGCGCGGACAATAGGTGGACAGTGTCAGTGCTCCTTCAGTCAGACATAGCATTCGCCTGCAGCAGCAGCAGCAACAGCAGCAGCAAAAAGCAGCAGCAGCAGCAGCAGCAGCAACAGCAGCAGCAAAAGCAGCAGCAGCAGCAGGATCTGCCGCTTCTAGAATCCAGACATGGGCGCTTCAGCCACAGCAGGCGCTGTGAGTCGACAAACGTACTGACCGTTTGTAGAGACCCGGGCCCGCCAGACGAACAGCAGAGCTGTCTCTCTGCGTTTGTCTGTCTTCTGTCTATCTATTTTTTGTCAGCCTGTGTTTGTCTGTCTGTGTGTCTCTCTCTCTGTCTCTGTCTCTGCCTTTCACTCTCTCACTCACACACACACACACACACACACACACACACACACACGTGCTGTGCGAATACGCACCTGTCCACTCACCAAAGGTGAACATGAGTGCGCACGTTGATCTTGATTTAACCAAGCGCGGACGGGGACACAGCGAAGGGCAAGGAAGGGGTCCAAGCATGCAGCAGAGGAGTGGACAGACGAGAAACAGGTCCTTGCCCTCCTCAACAGTACACCAGGGAGGTTAAGAGAGGAGGGTGGGGGAAGGAGAGGGAGGGGAGGGAGGCAGAGAGGGGCTGTTTGAGAGGGAGAGTGGAGAGGATTGGTGGGGGCATCTGTTCAGCCGAGAGATTAGACGCAGTGACCACTACAGTCGACACTTCACCTCCCTTGATCCGTCCATGTTTTTGTTGCCCGCCTCGAAGACTGAGGAGGGAGGGGGGTGGGGTAGGACTGGGGAGGTAATAGCAGGGTGGAGGAGGGTGTGGGGGTGGTGAAAGAAGAAGAAGAAGAAGAGAGAGAGAGAGAGAGAGAGAGAGAGAGAGAGAGGGAGGGGAGGAGGGGGGGAGGTCTAGGGGAGAAAGCGAGGATTTGAGTGGAAAGACAAAGACTGGGAAGAGTGGGAAATGTGTAAGACTTGGTTCAGGGACTGGGGGTATTAATTTTGGAGAAGAGGAAGAAGGGTGGGAATAGAGGGACTGAGAATAGTTGTTGGAGACGTGGAAAGAAGGACTTAGAACGAAAGAGACTGGGAGTGTTCTGGAAAGTGAGGAAACAGGGCTGGAACAGGGGTTTGGGGGTATTCGTTGGAAGCGGTTGAAGTGTTGGAAAGGGGGTTGGGGAAAATTGGGAAAATAAAAGAAGGGTTGGGAGGAGAATGACTGGGGGATATGGGAAAGTGGAAGAAGAAACTTGGAAGAGAGGGATTGGGAAGATTTGGGGAAGTGGAAAAACTTGTCAGAGAGGGACTGAGAAGATTTGGGAAGTGGAAAAACTTGTGAGAGAGGGACTGGGAAGATTTTGGGAAGTGGAAGCGGGAACGGGAAGAGCAGGGCTGGGGTCATCTGTTGAAGTAGAAGAAGGGTTCGGAGGAGATGGATTTAAAAGTTTGGGGGAAGTGGAAGAAGGGCTGGGGAATGGAGGACATGGATCATCTTAGAAAATGGAAGAGGGACTTGGGAGAACGAAACGGGGAGGATTCGCAAAAGTGGAAGAAGGGCGGGTAAGATAACAGTTTGGGAAATATAAGGTTATAAAAGGGTCCCTAGAAAGCGAGATATTTGCGTTCCGGAGTTGCCGCTTTCTCATTGCCATGACATAGGGATGTATATCTGGACATTGTCAAACACACACACACACACACACACACACACACCACACACACACACACCCCACCACACCCCCATCCTACCCACACCACACCACACACACACACACACACACACACACACACACACACACACACACACACACACACGCACGCACGCACACGCGCGCACCCACACCACACACCACCCCACACACACCACCCTACCCACCCCCCCCCCCCCCACCCCACACCACACACACACACATACACACCCGCCCCCTCCCCCCCCCCCCCCCCCCCCCCCCCCACACACACACACACACAGCCTCGCCCTCTCCCACTCTTCCAGATATACGTCCCTGCTTCCATTCCTTACTGGATTGTTTAGAGTGGTTGTCACATGACACGGAAAAAAAAAACAAAACAAAAAACACTGAACCGTACGAAATCGTGGAAATCTGAAATGATGGTTAATCTAGTGTCTGAGATCCTTTCCTCTCCACACTGATGTGCATTTATGCTCCGTCCTCGTGTTCGAACGATGGTCGCGCTTGTGGGAAAGCGGAGAAAATAGATTTGGAGGGGGGGGGGGGGGGGGGGGGGGGGGGGGGCGCAGAAGGGGCGGGGGACGACGTGGAGCGGAGAAAGTGCTTCCCTTTTCTGCGGATGGAGGGCGGTCTGGAGTGGGGGAGAGGGGGGGGGGGGGGGGGGGGGGGGGGGTGACCAGGAGGCTTTCACATGTCAGAAATATCTGCGGGGAATAGATCTGATGTCATTAGAAACACTGCTGCAGGGATGCTGGGGCGGAGGGAGGGAGGCGGGAGGAGGGTGGGTCGGCCATGAAGGATGTTTCTAAATTAGGTGTGGGGGTGTTGCCGCTAATGCCAAAACTAAGCCCACTGACATCTCCCCTCCCCCCCCCCCACCCCCTCCCATTTTCGATCCCTTTTTGTTTGAATAATTTGAAAAAGCGTTTTATATTACAGTTTGATAATAATGATTTATGGTATAACTGGCATGGCATCTTGGTATATTTGCACCCCCCTCCCTTTCTCTGTCCCCTTCTCCTTTTTTCAGTATCTGGAGCGGATAATTCCGGTACCCTTCACCAGGGACCAGAGAATGGACAATGCTGCTACAGTGAAGCATGGAAGAGTCTGGATTTGGTTAGGGCGTGAAGGACCGTGCAGTGCACTGGTGTACAACCCACTGAGTGGATAAAGAACAGTTCCAAGAATGGAGACCTGTACCATTGTTCAATTCTAAAAACAAACGCACCATTCCTATATTCACCCCCTTCACACATACCCTGCCCTCCCCTTTGGAGTAATGGTGTCAGAAAGCTGTTGTTAACCTCGTTATTTTACCTGTGAGATGCAGCGTAAATTTTATTATTCATGTTGTTAGTCTGCCACAACTGAAGCAGTCTTAGTATTCGGTAATAGATGGAGGTAAAGATAGTAGAATGTACGGGCAATCATAGATGAAGATAAGGATAGTAGATGTTCTCTGGCAATTTTGTCGTCGTTTTTTCACGTGTATTTTGATGATAGTATTTTCACTTGTGCTTTTTACAAAGTTTTTTTTACAGGACAAAGAGAAAAACAAAAAGCAGAGAAAACACACACGGAAACAGCCTAAACATTGCATTGTACCGAGAGATACGGTTACATTGTAACGTGCATTGCACAGTACAGTGCAGTGTGGTGTGTATATATATATATATATATATATATATATGTATATATATAATCCGTGTAGTGAATCCGTGCATACATATCAGACTTTTATCAAATGTCCTTAGTTCTGCAATATAAGCTATGCAAGACTGCGAGGGAGCGAGCGAGCGAGCGAGCGAGCGAGAGAGAGAGAGAGAGAGAGAGGAGAGAGAGAGAGAGAGAGAGAGAGAGAGAGAGAGAGAGGTGGTGGTTGTGGTAAATGCCCACGTATAAGGGGAGGAGGAACAGACAGTTGGACGGGCAGACGGACAGAGAAGCAGATAGACAAAAGCAGATGGATCATATCAAGTCTCAGTACGTGTTGCCTAAAGTTTTACATGTTTTGCGAAGAGAACAGAATGATAAACAACAGCACTTAAGCAGCGTGCAAGAGCCTCATACCATCAGCAAAAGAATGATGAAATTAGTTATTCTAATGTATGTTACTGTACGTTGAACAGACGTGTATCATGATGGTATCTGTTAATGAAAGGCTACTGCATGATGAACATCCGAAAGTGGGAAGATAAGACGATGCAGCACTCCCCAGGAATGGCCTTTTGGAAACCACAGATTGTAAGTGGACACCACTACCTACCATTGCCATAAAATCTGGCTGAGGGGCGTTTAAGAGGACTGTCATGCCGGACACAATGGCCGTTGGTCAGTCCAGTTTATGGTCAAAGTTATGGCCTTCTGAAGATCCCCCCAAACACTCCTAAACTATCGTTCACCAACCCGTTTGCATTCATTGTCCGACATTTTATTGCAGATTTGTACACTGTCAGCACGCGACGTGCCAACTGGAACTCCTCGTCCAAGAAACAATCGGAGAACCTTATAATGGTCTATTGTATCTAATGCAGATAGTGCGTGATATCTAATGCAGATAGTGCGTTATCTGTCTTTTTGAATATGTTTGTATTTGTGCAGTCTGTCTGTTTTGTCTTCTTGTATATGTCTGTCTCTGGAACATGGAAAAAAGCTGTTTCAGGTTTGGACGAATTTTGAATAGATTGTTATCCGTCCGCGAGTTCTATTCTTCTTGTCGAAGGTCTGTGACGTAAGCCTGAGCTTTGGGTTTCAGATCAGTGTGAGGGGCAGAGTCTGCTCAACTGTTTCTTTGTGGCACTCGCGGCAGGGGCGACCGTAAAGAAGAGTAAAGTAGAAATATTCTTGTGCCGTTTGTACACTGGAACCCCTTTTATACCCTTTCTCATCTTTTAAAAGGTGAAGAAGCTCCGTGAAACATTCCATGTTATATACCACTCACAGTGAAACAAATTCGTTTAGAATGTTGGGACTTGCATGATATGAGACATGAGCACTTTACAGCAGACTCCATGAAAACCTTGTTCAGAGATGTCCCACCTGATGGATCTTTGAATTTCCGAATGAGATCAACATGTTTTTCATCTGATTTCAGATTCTGCTGAGGAAAGATTTTTAACGAAATTTCCTGTGTGTTTTAAGATGTATTTTAAGGGGTTGTGTGAATGAGGGTTTTTGTTTTTGTTTTGTTTTAATGACTTGTGAGTTGACTCGGCTTGGTGTTGGCCCTGATATGGCCCTTTGCGGTAAGCATCATTGCCTTACCTTATCGTGTGTGTCTGTGTGTGCAGTCTGCAGCCTTTGCGACTATACATACATATTCACAGTTCTTGTCTGATCTTCAAATTTGTCATGGTGACTCATTAGCATACTGGTCATATACACAGCAACTCACTTTTGTGCTAGGAAATGGCCCCAGTCGCATCTTTGAAGCTGCCATGTGATGAAGCGAAGCTAGGTGGGGAATCCAAGAGAGTCAGACACGTCATTTCATTGATTGAGAACACCGTGCTTTCTGTCAGCCAAAACAGCTCAGGTGGGAGAGCATTAAACTGAATAGTTAGGGGTCACTGGGTGCGCTTTTTTTTCCTCCGAGAAATTCGAAGTAGGTCAAAGGTAAAGGGGGGGGGGGGGGGGGGGCGGTGTAGTAAAGGCGGAAGGGGGAGAAGGGACGGGGTGTGACGGTGGACACGGATTGGGGGGGGGGGGGGGGGGGGGGGGGGGGGGGGGGGGGGGGGGGGGTTGGAGGGAAGGAGGAGGGGGCGGCTTGTGTGTGTGTGTGTGTGTGTGTGTGTGTGTGTGTGTGTGTGTGTGTGCTCAAAACTATTGGGCATACAACTGTTCAAGAGTGACAGACTGTTCATCGTTGAGAAAGCAGTACATAAACAGGAACGATTTTTTTGATGAATTTCAGTCATCTTCCTTGTCGTCGTCATCATTGTCATCCAGTGAAGTCGTAGTCGTCACAACCTCAGTTGACAGTCATCATCATCATCATCATCATCATCATCATCATCATCATCATCATCATCATCATCATCATCATCATACGATTATTCCATCCCGGTTGGAATGCGTTGGCCAAGAAGCAATAAAACTCTTTGTTTCCGCATGTGGCTTGCCATTTTTATATTTTATTGCCTGATCTCTCAGGCGGAAAGACAGCGAGAGAAAATGAATAATTCACATTCGATTCGCTGGAAATGTAGATCTTGATAATAATATGAAATAGATAAAGGATATAGATAAGCAACCAAGCACACAAATAAGTAAATGACTAATAAGCAAACAAATAAAGCAAACAAACAAATAAACTAACGAAACAGAAGTTCTCTATTTGTCTTTAAGTTTCATAAACTTACTTCAATTAATTTGGATTTCAGCCTCGGTTTTTGTTGCTTTTATTGTCTGTGGGTGGGGTGGGGGTGGGTGGGTTCGGGGTGGGTGGTTCCCTCCTTTTTTGTTTTCGTTCCGTTTTGTTTGTATATGATTCTGGCTTTAACCAGAACTTGCTGTAGCCTT
The DNA here is from genome assembly GCA_016801955.1 of Conus betulinus. Classification (NCBI taxonomy): domain Eukaryota; kingdom Metazoa; phylum Mollusca; class Gastropoda; order Neogastropoda; family Conidae; genus Conus; species Conus betulinus. The sequence continues at coordinate 231,677 of JADBJO010000241.1, read as the reverse complement.
CCCTATTACGGTCGGCTGGGCTGTAAAACCAGAGCACGTGTCTGTGCCTGGAATTGCCCCGAACAGACTTGATGGCGTTCCGTGCAATGACGCATAGGGCCCAGGACACATACAGCGGTGGAAGGGGAGGAGGGGGGTGGGGCAAAGAGGGGTGGGGGATGAGGGGAGGGAGGGAAGATGGGGGAAGCGGAAGGGGTTTTTTCCAGTAAGCCCTCACTGGAAGAAGACAGGGGGAGACAAGAAGATAAGAAGACCCTCTAGGGACCCGTCCTGTCCAGGCGAGCACCTCACGTTGGCAAACTGCTCATCATCGATCCGTTCCCTGGTCTTCCCGGCTTGGCTGTTTCACGGATCGGCAGGAGGAGGGAGGGTAGGAGGGAGGCGGAGAGAAGTGGAGATTGGAGGGGTGTGGGGGTCGGGGAGGGTAGATACTTGGTGAGCTTGGAATCGTTCAGTGTTGCGTGTGTTGAGGGCGGTGACGGGATCGAATCTGAGCGAGCGCGCGTATGTGGCTTGCGTGCGTGCGTGTGTGTGTGTGTGTGTGTGTGTGTGTGTGCGCGCATGCGTGAGTGAGTGTGTGTTCGCGCGCGCGCGCGCGCGCGTGTGTCCCCACCCCCCCCCCCCCCCTTAAAAAGACGAACGCAAGACTAGAAGCTGTAATGGTTAGTTCCAAAATCATCGGCTGTATTTGCCTTCTTTGACCTTTATGGACTTTCTTCCTTGTGTGACAGCAGCAGAGGCAGTGCAGAGAGAGAGAGAGAGAGAGAGAGAGAGAGAGAGAGAGAGAGAGAGAGAGAGAGAGAGACGAAGCTGATTTAGAGGAGAAGTCTGGCTCTTCATAGTCCCACCGACCACGGAGAGCACCTTACAACCGGAGCTGTGCACAACGGGAAAGAGCAAAGATGTTTTTTTCTTTCTTTACAAAGGCTTTTTTAATACTAGGAAAGAAAAAAAAAGGCTTCTCCCTGATGGGATATTGATTAATTTATTGTAAGAAGGAAAAGAGGAGAGCGGAAGAAGGGTGTGTGGGTTCTGTGTGTGTATGAAATAGAGACAGAGAGAAAGGGAGGAGTGGGAGGGGAGGGAGGAAGGGAGAGAGACAGACCGTCCGACAGACAGACCAGACAGACAGACAGACAGAGGCATATACTTTTGTGTGCGTATGTGTGTGCATTCCTGCGTGTGCGTGTGTAAGTGCGTGTGTGCGATGGTGAGTGTGTGCGTGCGCGCGCATGTCTGTGCGTGCGTGCGTGCGTGCGTGTGTGTGTGTGTGTGTGTGTGTGTGTGTGTGTGTGTGTGTTGTGTGTGTACCCGCGCTCGTGAGTGCGCTCTCGCACATATGTCGAGAAGAGTTTTTTTTTTCTGAAAGCCATCCAGAAACTTGGGGGAAAAAAATCTTGTAGTGGCGAAAGCTAACGCGGCAAGAAATCCTACTGAACGCAAGCAAATGATGGAAGTAGCAAGCTACCATGCTGGACATCGAACAGGTTCCCACAGAGCCCCTGGACTGAGCGAAGGTGGACACTGGAAGACAGCAAGAAAAACGTGCGTGGAAGAAATATATGTGTGCAGAACACTGGAATAAACTGATAGGAGAAACGAGATGAGGCGGGACTGGAGAAGGGGGTGGGGGGTGGTGTGGGGGGATGTGGAGTGGGTGGGGCGGAGAGAGAAATTGTGGAAATCAATATTTTAGAAAATGTAGAGACGTTAGACAAGGTGGCTCAGGGAGGCAGTAGGCGTACGATGAGAGAAGGGGACACACACACCACACACACAGGACGCCCTGCGCGCGCGCGACGCGCCACACACACACACTCCCACCCACAACACACACACACACACCACACCCACACACAGACAGAGAGACAGAGAGACACGGGAGGGAGTGAGAGGAGACGCACAGAAAGGGGAAAGAGAAGAGGGAGAGAGAGAGAGAGAGAGAGAGAGAGAGAGAGGGTGGCATAGACGAGGGTGGCATGAAAGCAAGGATGATTGAAGAGAGAGAGAGAAGAGGAGAGAGAGAGAGAGAGAGCGAGAGAGAGAGAGGAGAGAGAGAGAGAGAGAGAAAAACACGTCAGATAGGACTGGGCTCATTCTTTTCATTTCACCAGTGTATAATATATACAATGACATGCTTTTCTGCTTCCAAGTACCGAGAAGGAGGGAGGGAGACAGGAGAGAAAGACCGAAGGAGACAGAAGAGAGAATAGACAGACGACAGGTATATGGACAATGTAGACAGAGAGAGAGAGAGAGAGATAGCGAGAGAGAGAGAGTACAGAGAGACAGGAGAGAAGAGAGACAGAGGCCGTCGGACAAATAGATGGAAGACTGAAAGACAGAGACAGTGCCAGACAAGCTTAGATTGGAATCATCGAGCGTGAAGGACACGAATGGCATGGAAGGAGGAGAAGGGGGGAGAGAGATTAGAGAGAGATAGAGAGAAGAGAGAGGAGAGAGAGAGGAGAGAGACGGAGCAGAGAGCCAGTCAGACAGACAGACACAGGCAGAGAGGAGGGGGATGGGAAGGTGGGGAGGACTGACCAAGGAGGCTGATTATTCCATGGAGAAATGCTATAGCGAGTGAGAGAAAAAGAGAAAGACAGACAGGGAGATGAGGAAGATGGGGGGGTGGGGGGGGGGGGGGAAAGGGGTGCTCAGGATGGCTAATTATTCCATGGAGTAATGCGTTGTTGATAGAATTATTGAGATGATGGGCCTTACGTGGTCTTTTGTGTAGTAGTCCCGCATGCACGCATGCGCGCCGCGCGCGCGCGCGCGTGTATCTTGGTGTGTGTGTGTGTGTGTGTGTGCGTGTGTGTGTGAGAGAGAGAGGGAGAGCGAGAGCGAGAGAGAGAGAGAGAGAGAGAGAGAGGGGGGGGGGGGCTCAGGCTCCGAGTTAGTTGTTGGAGGATTAACTGAAATGTTAATGGAAACATTTAAGTTGATTTCAATACTCGGTGGGATTGGAAACGGGAGGCGTATGCAAAAATCTCACCAAAGGAGTTCTAGTCACGGAACAAAGAGAGACAGACAAAAAAAGAGGACCGAGCGTACCCTTTGTAGATTAACCCCACCGATAGACAGACAGACAGAGAGACAGACATGTCGTAGGGTCAGTGACTTGTCAATCCAAGAGAAGCTTAGGTGGAATCACCGAGGTAGGGACCGTACGTGACCCGTGTACAGAAGCCCTTTGTGTAGACCCTGTGTGTACAGAGAGAGAGAGAGAGAGAGAGAGAGAGAGAGAGAGAGAGGGTTGGGGGGGTGGGGAGAGGGAGAGATAGAGACAGAGAGAGAGAGAGCACGAGAGAGAGAGAGAGAGCTTGCGTGTGCTCGTGCCTGTGGTGTGGGGGGGGGGGGGGGGGGGGGAGGTGCGGTTAGCACAGGGGTTTGGGTGAGGAAGAGGGCTGTCTAAGGGTCAATAACTGATCGAAGGCCACAGTCAACAGATCGAAGAGCTTCGGCTGCTATCGCACCGACACAGGAGTTGACTCGGGCTGCCGAGAGTGCGGGGTAACTTTAAGGCCTTTGAAGGGGCGGGGGAAAACGTGAGGGGAGGGGGGGGGGGGGAGGGGTGAAAAGAAAATGATTTAAGAGCTCAAAGGGGAAAGTGCAGGGAGCGGTGCCTTACAGATACTGAGGGGGAATAATCGGGGAGAGAGCAACGATTTAAAGGCTGTGAGGGGATAAATGAGAAGAGCGATAACTTGAAGGCACTCGGGGGGGGGGGGGGGGGGGGGGGGGTATTTGGACGTAATGACGTGAAGGGAACTGAGAAGAGAGAAAATCGTGGAGCACAATTAATGTAGGGCATTGAGTGGAAATTTGGGGATAAAAAGAGCTAATGGCAATGAGGGGGTGGGGTTGGGGGTGGGGGGGAATCGGGAGAGCATTGACATAAAGGCACTGGGGAAAGTGAGAAGCAAAGACTTAAAGACAATGAGGGGAAATAGGGAGAACTACGGCTTAAGGGCAGTGGGTACAGTAGGGAGAGCGATGGCTTGAGAGAAATGAGGGGAAATGGGGAGGGGGGGAGCAATGACTTGATTAACAACAGTGGGGGGAGAATGGGGAGACTAGCGACTTACGGGGAATGAGGGGAAAAGTGAGGAAAGCAGTGACTTGAGGGCAGTGAGGGAGACCATGGGGGAGAGCAATGACTGAAAGGTTCTGTGGAAAATGGGGAGAACATAACTTAAAGGCAATGAGGAGAAATTTGTATGAGCAAGACTTAGAGGCAATGAGGGGAGAATCGGGAGACTATTGACTTACGGGGAAATGGGGGGAAGTGGGGAAAGCAATGACTGTGAGAGATAAATGGGGAAAGAAAAAGCCGAAGAGCAGTTGGAGGAAAACGGGCGGGAGCAATGACCTGGGGGGGCACAAGGAAAGTGGAGACAGCACTGAATCGAGGATGACCAGGGGAAAATGTGTGAAAAGCTGCGACTTGAGGGCATGAGGGAAAGTGGGAAGCAGAACAAAACCTGAAGGGCACGGGGGGAGCGGGGAGAGTAACGTCTTAAGGGCCTGCATGGGGAAAGTGAGGAGAGCAACGACTCGAGAGCACGGTGGGAAGAAGTGGGAGCCGCAGCTTGAGAACACTGGGAACACTGAGGAGAGCAATTACTTAAGGAGACAGGGGCAAATGGGAAGTGCAGTAGCGAGAGGCACAGGGGAAAGGTGGGGAAAGGAACGACTTCAGGACACTGTGAGGGACAGGGGGAAAGGGGAGTGCAATGACTTAGAGAGAACTTTGGGAGAAAAGAGAAGAGCAGCGGCACAAGGGTATGGGGGTCAAAGAAGGCAGAGCAATGACTTGAGGGGCAGGGCACGGGAGGGGAAGCAGAAAGAGCAGTGACCTAGCTAAGTGTTAAGGGTAACAGAAAAGAGGAATAGACCTAGACGTAGAAGACGATTACGGTGTGGTTTTCCTTTTCACTTCTCATATCAGTTCAGTTTCGTTTCTCTTCAGATCTGGTCCCGTTCACAGCTGGAAAACCCACGGGAAGGCATCCCTATTATTGATGTCAGAAAACGTGAAAGGTGTTTCCCCCTACATCCCCCAGCCCTCGCTCAGTAAAATGTTTGTGCAGTGTGGTTTGTCTACACACCGGGGAAGGTCCGCACGCATGCGCGTGCGGGCACGCGCGCGCGCACACACCCACACAGCCACATACAAAGGCACTCACGCGCGCGCACACCCACACACCCACGCGCGCGCGCGCGCGCGCGCGCACACACACACACACACACACACACACACAGAGAGAGAGAGAGAGAGCCCGGAGAGAGGAGAGAGAGAGAGAGGAGAGAAACCGTGCACAGGCGTGTGGTTTTATCTGTCAATCTAACCTTTTATCAGTTGTCCCTAGAAAACAAAAAAAAAATGGGGCGGGAGAGAAAGGGGAGAGAGAGGGAGAGAGAATCAGAGGGACAGACAGACAGACAGACTGACGTGCTGCAGCTGACGCTTACTGTAAGGAAATGTAAGGAAACGGTGGAACGGTCTGGCAAGGCAAACAAAGGAATCCAGTGTGCGCAGCAGCAAAAACAAACAGCAAAACAACAATAAAAATATGTAATATTACGAACAGTTAAAAACCGACGACGACGACAACACAACAACAACAACAACAACAACAACAAATCCGAAAAAAGGCCCATAGGACATGCGAGAGAAGGTTGAGATCAAAGTGGGGAACGGGCCTCCATGACAACGGAACGGACATTGCTGTCCCTAGTCCTGCTGAAGTCGATTGGGGCTGCTGTCTTTGCTCTAGGTCGGCCGTACTGGAGGAGATAGGATCGATAAATCCCTGGGAACGACAGGCGGGGGAGAGAGAGGAGAGAGAGAGGGAGAGAGAGAGAGAGAGAGAGAGAGAGAGAGAGAGAGGAGAGAGAGCGAGAGAGAGAGAGAGAGTGAGAGAGAGAGACAGAGAGAGAGACAGACAGACAGACAGACAGAGAGACAGAGACGGAGAGAGTGAAGGCGTGGGAGAGGGGGTGCAGGAGGAAGGGGGACAGAATGAGGTGTAGGGAACGGGAGGGAGGGGGGGGGGGGGGGCTAGAGTGCTTATTGAACAGATATTATCCACACAGCCTTGATTCAGACTTTGAGGGAGAGGGATGGTCAGTTCGAGGGAGAGAGAGAGAGAGAGAGAGAGAGAGAGAGAGAGAGAGAGAGAGAGAGAGATGGGGGGGAGGGGAAAACACGATCAGATCGCAGACAGATAATATATGCTCCTCCCCCCTCACACACACACACGAACACACACGCACGCATGCACGCACGTATGCATGCATACACACACACACACACACACACACACACACACACACACACACACACACACACACACACACACACACACCACTCTTTCTGCTTCATACTGTGCAGATATAAAGCGCCTTGTCAGTTACCTGTGACATATGAGAAGGTAAGGAAATAAATTAACGGCGGCATTGGGAATACGTTAATTGTATTGGGAGAGGCCCAAGTACGTGTTGTTGGAGTATCTTCTATTTAAAAGCGATTCTCCGCGGCCCAAGCAGCTGCACGCAACACTACAGGTCGACCACTCACATTGCGGGTGATGGCAAAACAGAGTAGATCAGTGTGCAAGTTTTATTACATGTTAAGTTTCACTCTGTATATTCATATTTTGACTTAAATGTTTTATGCCTAAGTGGTCGCGTTTAGATATCAGGTTGAGAAGCAGCTCACAAAGTCTGGTACCGTGTTCGGCGTCAGTGCGTGCCATGTATGAAAGAAAAACATCCGTCGGGGTTGCGAGATTCTGCATCAGTTTGTAGAATTTTGGCGTGGAGTAGAACCTACAGGGGGGGGGGGGGGGGGGGGGGGGGGGGGGGGGGGGGGGGGGGGGGGGGGGGGGGGGGGGGGGGGGGGGGGGGGGGGAGTGAGTGAATGTTCTCACTTCTGTTGTGTTTGATCTTGGAGTTAAAGAGAACATAGTCTGTCACGTACTTGGGTTTTGAACAGTGTAAAAAAATACAAGCAAAAAAAAAAAAAATCACTGGACAAGAAAGTGGGAGACCGCGCTGTGTCAGTTTGGGTCGTAATGATTCAGTGCACGTGTATGGAGACCTAAGCTGTAGTCTGAGCAGACTTGCAAAACCCAAAGCACACTAGAATGCCGACGCAAGCGCAGGATGAGGGGTGAGACAGTGTCACCTCCGCCGAGGAGTTTGTGTTCCCACCTGCCCCCTTCGTTTGTTTGTTTGTCTGTCTCTCCGTCAGCTGGGTTACGAAAAAACTATGGAACTGATTTTCGCCAGACTTGGTGAAGGGATGGAATGTAGCCCACGGACGAAGCCAGTAAACTTAGCTGCGGATGTAGTGTGCGGATCTGGATCAAATTTCGGATCCAGAATTCGCTCAGCAAGATTGTTACAAATGTTCCACTGAACATAAACACCGAGAAGTTACTGGTTACGAATTAATAACTGACTATGACGTAACTTATCTTAATGAAATATTAAAACTTTCTAATAAAGCAAACGTTGATATTTTGTGTGTTCGCACGTCCTTTGAAAAGGGAAAAAAAAAAAAGAAAAAAAGAAAAGAAACCACTACATAGGACGTACGCCTTTTCATTCCGTGCTAAATATTACTTCCCCTAGCGGAAAATGATTTTGTTTTCACTTACGAACTGGCTCAAAGGGCAGATTTAACACTTGTTCGACCTTGGAGGAGGTCTGTGCTCTCCTGCATGGTCCTCGGCGTCAGGGACGGGATACAGTAGTGTTTTGAATGCAACGTTACCAAACGTGCGGGGATAAGAGAAAAAAATTAATAGATGAGGAAAATGTGAACTGCCGTGCTTTGTCCTCTTAGGGGTGTGATAAGTATACTATACTGGGACGTGAGCTGTCGTTTAATCATTTTCTGGAAACACAGAACACACACGAAGATACACGAGAGCGTACCAAGCGGGGGGGAGAGGGACATCAATAATCATGAAATGGATACAGCGCGGGCCGAAGGGGTAGTCAGCTCTCTTATCGTTTAGGTTACATTCAAGTGTAACGTCCACATCCATTAAAGATGACATGCCAGACGGGGAATAACTGGGAGGCGGGGGGGGGGGGGGGGGGGGGGGGGGGGGGGGGGGGGGTGCTGACACTACACTGATACAACCAGAACGACAAAAAACGGCAAGCGAAGCTGGCGAGGTTTCTTGTCGGGAGCGGTGGGATTCGAAGTCCCAGGTGTCGCGCGGCAGCGAAAGTGGAGGCTTTACCGCTGAGCCAATCAGTTCCGTTGTTAATGGCTGCCCGACAGGAAGTACATCGGGAGCGGAAGCCTTGAGTGCCCGACCTCCCTCCCTCTCTTGCCCGCTTTGGAATCATCCGAGGGCCGTCCTTGCAGCCAGTTCATGTCGCCGAATGTCTGTGATCGATTTGTGCTGGAGGGTCTGTGAGGGAAAAAGATGACAGAGAAAGAGTGGAGGACAGGACCTTGAAGAGGGAGGGTGGAAAGATTGACAGAGAGGAGTGAGGAGGACAGAGACAGAGAGAGAGGGAGGGTCTGAAGAGAGAGAAAAAGGAGATAGGGAGAGAGACGAGACAGAGAGAGAGGGCTGAGAGAGAGAGAGAGGGGGGGGGGAGGGGGGTAAGATGGAAAGAAGGGGGGAGGGAGGGAGGGAAAAGAGAGTGAGAGAGGAGAGGGAGTGATCTTTGGGGAAAAGACAGCATAGGTGGAGAGATGAGGGGAGGAGGGAGGAGGAGAGAGAGGAGAGGAGAGAGAGAGGGAGGGAGAGGAGAGAGAGGAGAGAGAGAGAGAGAGAGAGAGAGAGAGAGAGAGAGAGAGGAGAGAGACGAGCAGAGAGGAGAAGAGAGAGGAGAGACATGGGGGGGAGGAGGGAGACAGAGGATGGATAGACATTAGAAGGAGGTAGAGAGGTTTGTATGGAGAGAGAGACATGGAGAGAGGAGAGAGAGAGAGAGAGAGAGAGGAGAGAGAGAGAGAGAGAGAGAGAGAGGAGGAGAGAGAGAGGGGAGAGAGAGAAGGTGGGTGGGGGGGGGGGGGGGGGGGGTAGGGTGTCGTAACAGGATGAAAGGAGAAGAGTGATGGAGGAGGGTAACGAGGAGGTATGGTACGGTTATTTTTGGACGCCATCGCAGTGGCGTAAGACTAACAAGTGGTGGCGGTCGGTTGTGAAGATGGTGAGCATCCTCATATGGGATCAATACGACCGCTGGCATCACTTTACGAAAGCTGGCAGAGATGTGAGATGTGCACCGTCTGTGTGTGTGTGTGTGTGTGTGTGTGTGTGTGTGTGTGTGTGTGTGTGTGAAGAGAGAGATTCAGCCTCGATTTCATGACTGTGCTGCACCACGTTTGCTAATCCATGAGATATCACAATGTGCAGGGCTTACAATTAAATAAACGAATACGTGAATAAATAAATACATAGATAAGGAATGAAATAAGTGAGTGAGTAACAAGGAGCTGGAAAGAGGGTTCATGGGAGGGAGGGAGGAGGGGAGAGATGAGAGAGTGTATGTTTTGTGTGTGTGTGTGTGTGTGTGTGTGTGTGTGTGTGTGTGTGAGAGAGAGAGAGAGAGAGAGAGAGAGAGAGAGAGAGAGAGAGAGAGAGAGAGAGAGAGAGAGAGATGCACGTTTAAAGCCCTCAGCCCCCAATGATAACGCGCCAGATAGGGACAACAATCCCGGGAGAGGAGGTGGGAGAGGGAGAGAGAACGTATCTAACATTAACGCCTACCCTTCAGAACGACAAGCTAAAACATGTGAAGAAAACTGCCATTTTCATGTCCGAAGCTAGCGGGGTTCGAACCCGTCTCCTGTGACTCCAAGCTTCCTTCATGGCTCCGTATGTGTATTGGTTCTCCGCGTAGTGTTAACCCCCCCCCCCCCCCCCCCCCCCCATCCACCCATCCTCTTCGTTTGTTGTTGTTGTTGTTGTCGTCGTGGGTACCATGGAGATGTCGGAGAGGTCCTTGGACCTGGAAAAACCGGTCAGAAATTGATTGTCTTGATATTAAAGACCCAGTTGACCATGTTTATTAGCTGGGCAATCGACCACCACTCTGGCCAGGAACCTGTCAACAGCCAAGTCTCGTCCATCAGCCACGAACTTTGGAGTTCTTTGTATGCTCTCGTGTGCATGAGCGCGCGCGCAAGCTACCCCCCCCCCCCCCCCTCCCCAGCTGCAAACCTCCACCCTCCTCTCTCCCTCCTCACCATCTCTAATTGACCTAGCCTCTAGTTTTCATTGCTTTTCTGTTATTATTATTATTATTATTATTATCATCATTATTATGTAATTTTCATTACATTTAAATTAAAGGCAATCTGAAATCAGTCGAGACGAGGAGACGGAAAGGGAGAAAGTAAAGAAGGGAGGCAACTATTGCTCCCACAGTGAAACAATTAGCGTGCATTCCCGTAACTCGAAAACTAATTCTGTTTTCAGCGGCGGTTCGTTTAGCAACAGATAGGCTAGAGATGCTGAATATGCTCTCTCTCTCTCTCTCTCTCTCTCTCTCTCTCTCTCTCTCTCTCTGTCTGCCTGCCTGTCTGTCTCTTTCTGTCTGTCTGTCTGTGTCTGTCTGTCTGTCTGTCTGTCTGTCTCTCTCTCTCTCTCTCTCTCTCTCTCTCTCTCTCTTCTCTCTCCGTCTTCTCTCTTCTCTCGGTTCCCCGGCTTGTTCTTGTTTCTAGTTTTTTTTCCCTTCATTAATTTGTGCTAGGCGAATTGGTGCCGTCGTCAGCATTTGTTTGGACTAGCAGTCATGCAGTTGATTTGCACAGACTGGTCTCGATTCTTTGTTTTTTTCATTTATATTCATCGATTGATTGTTCTTTTTCATTCCTAGCGCCATTTTAGTGGCCTCTCGGCTTAGCGGGGTAAGGCGAAGACTGTATATCTGGACGTGACCGCTCGCGCGAATCTTGTTTGTTTGGGGTGGGCCAAGGTTTATCTGCTGCAGTCAGTTATGATGGAGACGTTCGCAAATGGGTTTAGAAGCAGGGGGGTGTTGTTGCTAAGGAACGGTCGTTAATTCATAGCATGAAGGGCGGGCGGTCTGTGTTCTGGGCTCTCTCAGTGTGTCTGCTGTTTATCCATTCCTCTTGTTTCGTACTCTAGTATTGTCTTGGTTGACGGCAATAGGTTCAAAAAGTGTGTGTTCTGCCCGCGCCCTGCCCCTCTCCCCCCTCCCCCCCTCGCCCCTTTTCTCTTGTTTAGAAATGAGTCGATTCCTATACCCCCCCCCCCCCTCTCTCTCTCCCCTCCATCTCCCTACCTCCCCCCCCCCCACCTTTCTCTCTCTGTCTGCTTCCCTTTCTGTCTCTCACCTCCCCGTTCTCCCCACACTCCTCGATCTTTCTCTGTCCCTGTCTCCCTCTCGCTGTCTCTCTCTGTCTGTCTGTCGCTCTCTATCTGTCTGTCTGTCTGTCTGTATCTCTCTCTCTCTCTCTCTCTCTCTCTCTCTCTCTCTCTCTCTCTCTCTCTCTCTCTCTCTCTCTCTCTCTCTCTGCACAGATCATTGCTGAGGTGATGGAAGTTATCATGGCTATCACCGCCTTGGTCATTGCCCAACACCAACAGAGCACTACCGCTACTACCACACCGCTGGCCGCCTCCCCCCCCCCCCCCCTTTCTTCTCCTTCTCCTCTTCGTCCTCGTCCTCCTTTCCTCCTCCTCCACCATCCTGCATTATGGGGGTGATTTTTCTTTTTTAGAGGGAATATACAAAATTGCTCATAGTTGTCAACGACCGTTGCTGATATCCTTTTATGTCTAGTGCGACTGTTCTATTCCTTATCTTGTATCAGTGCCACATGATCCCTTTCTAAGTGTTGTGTGTGTGTGTGTGTGTGTGTGTGTGTGTGTGTGTGTGTGTGTTCTCTGTTGGATTCCTGAGCGCAAGAGTTTTGTAAATTACCTTATATATACAATCTGATATTGCTGCTGACACTACTACTACAGTTGCTGTCTTTGATTTTGACGGTTTATAACTGATGTGCAAAATTATCAATACAAAAAGACTTCCGGAGCTGATTCATTATAACCTCAATGTAAAGACGCAAAAGAAGATAAGGTGAACTAAGTTTTATGCTATCGTGTGTTTCGGAGATTTTAGAACAGAATGTATGGCTTTAGGGTGAAGGTGAGCATTACGGTTAGGGGCTGGATTGGGCGGATTCGCAGAAGATAGAATTTAATGCAACGTACATTGTGTTTGGCTGTGGTGATTTATGCCTTGTTCACCGCCACGACTACTACCATCAGCATCACTACCTCCACAACCCCATTACCATCACCACCACCACACTACCATCACCACTACCACACTACCATCACAACCACCACACTACCATCACCACTACCACACTACCATCAACACCACCCCTCTACCATCACCACGACCCCACTACCGTCACCATAACTCCACCGCCACCAGCACCACCACCACGACCACCTCCACCACCACCATCACTGTTAACGATTGAGAGTCAATTGTAAGATCAAAACTTTGTGAGTACGAGTGTTTGAGTAATAAGACTCCTCTCCCTAAGACTTGAGTGTTTGTATGTGTGTGTGCAGGCACCATCCGCACCCGTCAGGTCTTCGACAGGGAGACCTCCTCCCACTTCTGGCTGACGGTGTACGCCCAGGACGGTGGTCTGGTGCCCCTGCTGGGCCGCGTGGAGGTCCTGGTGACCATCGAGGACGTCAACGACAACGTGCCCCAGAGCCTGGAGCCCGCCTACTACGCGGCGGTGCCAGAAAACAGTCGGCGGGGGCAGGAGGTGGTGCAGATCCACGCCAGGGACGGCGACCGCAACCCCGAGCAGACGTTGAGTTTCGCCCTGACCGGGGGCAACGGGCAGAGGTTGTTTGCCATCCACCCTTTGACTGGTGAGGCGGTGTGTGTGGTGTGTGTGTGTGTGTGTGTGTGTGTGTGTGTGTGTGTGTGTGTGTGTGTGTGTGTGTGTGTGTGTGTTTCTGTGCCTTTGTGTGTGTGAGTGTGTTTGTGTGTGTATGTGTGTGTGTGTGTGTGTGTGTGTGTGTGTGTGTGTCCTTGCGTGTGTGTGTGTGTGTGTGTGTGTGTGTGTGTGTGTGTGTGTGTGTGAGAGAGAGAGAGAGAGAGAGAGAGAGAGAGAGAGAGAGAGAGAGAGGAGAGAGAGAGAGAGAGAGATTTTCGTTTTTGGTTTTGTGTTTAGTTTTGAAGATTGGTTTGTGATTTTAGTTGGTTGGTATTACAACATCTGTGTGCAATCAGAGCACCTATTTCGTAGCTTTTTTTGCCGTTATTTTTTAGCCTTCATCTAGCCACGAAGAGTTAGATGCAGTAATGATTTAAAGATCTGGAATCAGAATGTTGTTGACCGACTTATCTGGTTATTATGACGGACAGTCACTATGAAACGTTGAGAGAACCTGTTGTCAACTTGAAGATGGGTGGAGGAAAGCCCTAGATAAGGATGTTTGAAGGAAAGTTATGGACCAACGTGAGGATGTATGAAGGAAATATATGGACAATATTATGAAGGGAACATAATGGGGGAGGGGGGGGGGGGGGGGGGGCGGGGTGAAGGCAAACCTGTTGTCAGTATAATACGTGACACGGGATCCTATTGTCAGTGCTTTCTTGAAGGGAGTCTGAATCAGTGGGAAGATTAATGAAGGGAATCTGTTGTCTACATGAGGATATGCGAAGGAAAGCTGTAGTCATGAATGAATATGTGAAGGAACCAGTCGTCAGTATGATATGTGATGGAAACCGAGTCTATGATAGGATGCGTGAAAGGAATCCTACGGTCAGTATGATACTTGAAGGAAACCTATAGTCTGTATGATACTTGAAAGAAACCTACATCCGTATGAAAACTTGAAGAAAACCTATAGTCAGTATGATACTTGAAGGAAACCTATAGTCAGTCTGATACTTGAAGGAAACCTATAGTCAGTATGATACTTGAAGGGAAACCTATAGTCAGTCTGATACTTGAAAGGAAACCTACAGTCAGTATGATACTTGAAGGAAACCTATAGTCAGTCTGATACTTGAAGGAAATACTATAGTCAGTATGGTGCTTGAAGGAAACCTACAGTCAGTATGATACTTGAAGGAAACCTACAGTCGGTATGATACTTGAAGGAAACCTACAGTCAGTCTGATAC
>JADBJO010000241.1:210000-212500 GCA_016801955.1 Conus betulinus | reverse complement strand
CCGCTTCCTTGACCAACTCAAATGACCAGTCGGCAGCGGAGCGTGCCATCTTAGCAGCTTCGGGTGACCTTGTTTTGCGGAAAATATTGCCATTTCATCAGGAGCAATATGGCGATATTTGTAACCTTTGGAACGAAAATGAAACTCTCTTTTCTTTCAGGCTTTTTTTCTGTTAGTCACAAGGTGTGTTTTAAAGACATCTTCAATCATGAAGGTGGGGGGGGGGGGGGGGGGGGGGGGGGGGCTGGAAAAGCTCAGTTGGAAGAGCGCCGGACTCGTGATGTTGTGGTTGCGAGGGTTCGATTCTCCGCCGACCGTTTCGGAACTGGGAGATCTTTTCCCTGGCAGTGAACATTGGTCATAACTCCACAGTAGCATGCATCCGTAAAAATGAAAACAGGAGCGAAAGTCTGAGTGACAGATATTCGACATAATGACACCGTCACGGGAAACGAATGATTTGGGCCAGCAGGCACTGCAGAGCTCTTCAGCTGGCTGAAGCCAGGTAGGCAACCTGCGGTGAAAACGTGATTGTGGATTGCAGAGAGAGCTTCGTCTCTGGCTGGGGATAAGCGCTACATTAGTATCAGAATGAACGAATAAAACACGGCTGAGTAGTTGTGCCCACAAACCTTAGGTAAGACTACGTTTCTCTGTCACAATTCGATCTTTTCGTGTTTCTGCAGAAAAGTGCTTGGATATTTCCCCCCAGTATGTTGGCATTCTCTGTGGAAATGTCTAGAGTTAGTTGTAAATTACTTTATTCTCAGCGTGTCTGCGACACTTGTCCCCATTCTTTACCGTCGCTAAAAATGAAGAGAGGATTAGATGAAGAGGGGAGTAAAAAAAAATCGGATTTCTTAATTAACCTCCCTTTCTGATATCGCAGTATTCGTCACTTACAAAAATGTAAAAAAGTCAGCGAATTTCTAATTCTTCACTGCAGAGGTCCAGGCCTGTCCGCTGTGGCCTGGGTGCCTGTTTTGTTTGGTTGTTTCACCCATGAAGATAGAAGTAGAGGTAAGGATAAGTACATCACCTTACATCCCACTGATGTTCTTTTTTGGAGTCCCACTTTGCTCGGGCAGGTCACTGACCACTTCCGGGCCACACAGTCACCTGACGCTGCGGGCTGAGAGGTGTCTAGTCTGCTGGACTGCCTACTCTGTACGTAGGGCCAGTTGTCCATTGGTCAGTGCGGTTGGGCTACTGCCTGCATGTCGCCATTGCACGCGCGCTGTTGTGTGTGAACTTCAAACATGACAGTTTGACACTGTCTGCAAGGAAGCGAGGCGAACAGCCAGTCAACCTATCACCAGCAGGCAGGCAGAGAGTCAAAGAGATTTACAGTGAGGGGAAAAAAGTCTTTAAGGCGCGTTATGGAACTCTAAACTGTCCCCAAAGATACAGATGTTAGTCCTGTCCCTTCTGCATCTGTGCTTCATCTCTATTCGGCCCACGGACGTCACAAATGGGGGACACCAAAAATACTGAAAACAGTACTCCCCAGACAGCTGTTACCAGGAGGGCGACAGTTACGAGAAGAAGAAAAAAAAAACGTTTTGTCTTAAAACTTAGTAAGTGCTCTGTGTTTTATTTCGTACTCTGGTGTTTTCTTGGACGTTGTTACAAGCAACCGTAACAACAGAATCGTTTGAATTTGAATAAAAACTGCACCAAGTATAAACCACAACTGAAGAACATTAAGTCAAAACCTGTAATTGTCAGGCGCACTCAGATCACCAGTACACGTGTTTAATGACCGCGTGTCAAATCTGCCTTTTTTTTTTTTTTTTTTTTAGTTGAAAGTGCATCTCGTTTTGTTTGTAAACTCCTGTCAAGCCATAGTGTATGTGGCGGCTTTTGCTGCTGTTATAATATTATTTAATTGTTAAAGACACCACTTTGTTCGGTGTATTCTGTAGGAGTGACCGCAGTGCAGGAAGAAATGCGAATGGTTTTAAACGGACGGTCAGTTGAAAGCGTTCCAGCACGACAGTTTTCTGTTCTGGAACGTTTGAGTGATAGCCAAGGACCACTAGTCGGCAGTTCCCTGCAGTCCATTTTCCTCCCCCCCACCCACCACCCCCCCTCTCCCCGCCAAGCAGCCTCCTCATAACAGCTTTTTTCGGGAAAGGAAGACCGACGTATGACAAGGAGTAAGTTCGGCATGTCCACATTGAAAATGCCCCCATTCACCTGTGGCGATAACGACCGATGCACTGCCAGATAAAAATCTTGTGGAAGTCGGAGGGTATGCAGTACAGCGTGCGTATGCAGATTGGCCTTGTCTGCCCCTTGCCCCTCCCCACCTTCCCCACCTTGCTCTCACCTTGCACTCTCCCCCCCCCCCCCCCCCCCGCATTTTTTTAACACCTCACCCCACTTCACTTTAGTGCCTCCACCTGCAAAAGAGTATCTTGCAGGTGGAGGCAATCAAGTGAAGTGGACTGGAGACTTGTGTGAACGAAGTTAATGCGTCGTGTTAACCTCCTGGCAT
>JADBJO010000241.1:197500-205000 GCA_016801955.1 Conus betulinus | reverse complement strand
TTTTCATTTTGTTTTAACATTATATTAGTAGGGTAAATATTATGTAACACTTTCCAGTGAAGGACTCTAAGTCGCACTTCTTTGGTGGTTTCTTTAGCCCTAGACCAGGCCTGTTTGTCTAGGGTGTACAAAATTTCCTTTCCCAGAAATAATGGGCCGTTGGTAAATTTGTTACGTTGTCTTTGGATAACATTTTCCTGATGTTTTTTTGGCTTTGTATTGAGATGTTTTGCATCACAATCAAGCCAGCTTGAGCAAGGATCTCCTCTCTCTATCCATTGAATCCACTCTTTGGGAATAGAGTTAATAAGGGCATTATATTCAAAAATAATATTAGCCTTGCTCTGCCCAACCATGTTCTGTACTTCCTCAAGAGACAGAAATCTATGTCATTCTGATGGATTATATCTTTCATCTGTTCAATTCCTGCATTGTGCCAGTTTGGAAAGAATATTACTTTATTTTTGTATTTAATGAGAGAGTTGTTGAAGAGAAGCTGTGACTGGAAATTACCACTGTTTATTTCACTTTGTTTACTTATAGTTTTGTTGTCTAGATAACATGCAAATATGTCTTCCAGAAATCATTCTCAATTCTATCAATACCCTGCATATCCTTTGTCCTTGTGTTTACATTGAAGAAATTACCCCCGTTTGCCAGTTTGTTCAAATGCCACAATGGGATCAACCTCCAGTTTTCATTTTCTTTGGCGTTATATAATTTACCCATCCATTGTAAGTTTAGAAGCTTCTGGAACTGAAGCATGTTGATCATGTTCAGACCACCTTCGTCTACGTTTGATTCCATTACTTTCCTCTTCACTTTCTCGAATGCTTTCCTGTTACTGAATTTTTTCTGCCATAGAAATCGGTATAACGCTGTATTAATTTTACTCAACACTGCATCCGGAAGACCAATAGATTGCATTACATAAACAAATTGACTTATCAGAAACGTTTTTATAACAATCACTTTACCTTGAATGGAGAGATCTCTCCTTTTCCAATTATTTATTATACTATTCATTTTTATCGATTCTTTCATTCCAGTTTTCATCAATGTTCTTTGCCATCTCGTTGGTATCAAAATAAATTCCCAGAACTTTCATTCTGTTCACTGTTGTGAATGGAAGATCTGGGTCTTTTTTCATAGTTCCCATTAGTAGAGCTTTTGTTTTCTGAACATTCAATATTAATCCAGAAACTTTTCAAACGATGACAAGATTTCTAATGATTTAAACATATCATGTCGATCTTTGAGAAACAATGTTGTGTCATCTGCCATTTGTTTTATCTTTATACTAGAATTTCCATTCCCAGAAGGTAAAGGAACTTTGATGCCTGCAATCGAACTATTCCGAATCTTAATGGCTAGTAACTCGACAGCTAGCACAAAGGCTAAAGGTGAGAAAGGGCAACCTTGTCTTATTCCGCATTTCACATCAAAGGGCTCGGATAATCCAACCTCCGTGATTTACAGAGGTCATGTTTCCGTTTATCAAAATAGACACCCACTTTTTAAAATCTGGTCCAAAACCAAACATGTCAAACACTTTCAGCAGAAAACTCTTTGATATAGAATCAAATGCTTTTGCATAATCAATAGCCAGCAAAAAGCCGGCTCTATTAGTTTTATTTAGGTAATTGATTACGTCATCAAATCGATCTTATGACTGTTGCGATGTTTCTACCTTTGATGTAACCTACCTGATCTTCATTTACCAAGCTAGTGATGACTCGTCCAAGTCTTAACGCTAAGACTTTGGCTAATAATTTGTAATCACTGTTAGTCAACGTGATTGGTCTCCAGTTGTTTAATTTGTCTCTATCTAAATCTTTTCCCTTATGTAGCAGAGTTATCACACCATATCTTTGAGAATATGACAGTTTACCAACATGAAAAGCTTCCGTGAACGACCGAGTAAGTGTTTTTACATATCTTATTCCAAAAAAGTTTTATAAACTCTATTGTCAGTCCGTCATTGCCGGGGGCAGATCCATTTCTCATATTCTTCAGAGCGCTTGTCATTTCCTCCTCTGTCACCATGCCCTCGCATGAAACAGCTTCATTAGCATCTAGTCTTGGAAAGCTTTCATTTTCCATAAATGTATTTGTTGCACCCCTAACATCTTTTTCAACAGTTTCTTGATTATAAAGTTTCCTATAAAATGAGACTTGTTCTTTGCAAATTTCTGTCTGATCTGTAATTATCTCACCTGAATCTTTAGTTAATCTCGTTATTACTTTCTTCTTTCCTCTAGCCTTTTCCAGATTGCAAAAATATTTTGTATTCCTTTCACCTTCTTCAATCCATTTAACTCTTGCTCTAATTTGCGCTCCTCTCTCGTTCTCTCAACCTGCAACAACTCTATTTTTCTTGTTTTAGACTAAGATACTGTTTCTGCACCCCTACATCAGAGGATTACTGACTAATGCCTTTTCTTTTTCCATTAGCTGTGCGTTCAGACGATATTCACGATTTCTTCTTTTGCATGCTAGTAATTTTCCATACTCAGTACAAAAAGTACGAATTTCAACTTTACATAGATCCCACCTTCGTATATAAGACACATCATCGGAGAATTATTGAGATGCTTGTCTAATAAATCGTTCATCTTTGCCACAAACTTAGTATCTTTTAAAAAACTATTGTTAAATCTCCAGTATCCTGGACCTCTTTCAAAATTACCGTTGTTTAGCTCCGTTATGACAGCTTTGTGATCTGAATGCGCAACCGTGGTGAGTTCACACGAAACACACAAGGGTAGCATTTCCTCTGACACAAAACAGTAGTCCAAACGCCGAGCAATGAAAGGGTTATTCTTGCTCCAGGAGAAATCTTTTTCTTCAATGAAAAAACTCTCCAGATGTCTGTCAGATTCAAATTTCTTACTACATTATTTAACTCTTTTACTTCTGACTCGTGATGACATTGACCCGTAATAATATCAAGACTGTTCTTCATAACACAATTAAAATCACCAAGCAACAAAAAATTTTGCTCACTATATTCAGCACACGTTTCCTGTAACTTTGTCATGAAAGCTGATTTATCGTTCATTTTATTAGGAGCATATATATTTGCCAATTTAAAGTCATAAAGTTCACTTTTGACTGAAACGACTAAGATTCTCTCTAGAGCCAGTTCAACATCTACGTTACCATCAAAATCTTTTGCTATTAGAATAATCTCACCTTGACTCCTTTTCGTACCCTCATTGTAAAACAATTTCCCTCCCCACTGTTTTTCCCATAGCAACGCATCATTCTCGGTTACATGGGCTTCCTGTAAACAGGCAATATCAATTTTATTACTTTTTAAATAACGAAAAATAGCGGCTCTTTTAAATTTGTTTCTCAGACCTCTTACATTCAAAGAACATATCCGTATTTTTGTCCATTGGAAGTATTATACAGATTACACTACTACACATTTTCCGAATTCCTTACTCAATGTCCGTAATCCAAGCGAGGCCGAAACCATGAGGGTCTGTCCTATGAAGCCGGGCGTCTACCCACACTGGTCGCTTACCTCAGCGTTTGTACTGCGGGGAGCCTGACGAGTGGATTTACCACTGTCCTTTTTCGGGTGCTTACCCCTCCCCGCTACCTCTTTTGGGCTGGACCCCTCCTTGGATCGCCGGCGTTTCGGGGTCTCCGACCTGCTCCGGGACAGGCTCTCCAGCTGCAGGGAGGCAGAGAGCGTGGCCTGACGCTCGCTGGGCCTGCCTCTGGCTGCGCGGTCCTCCCGTTTGTGGCTGTGTCGGGCTGGTCGCTGTCCGTTGGCACGATATTACCCACTCGGGGGTGTGTCCTCTCTGTCCTCGACCGGAGTCCCTGAAACAGAAAAACTGGCACAGAGGATCCCCGCGCTTATGGCCGGACTGTCTGCACTCGCGGCAGACAACCTCTTTTTCGCATACCGAGGCATGGTGGTTCTGTCCCAGGCAATTGGAACAGATCAGGGTTTTTTTTTTGAGCCAGCTTTTGTTCCTTATATATATTTTAGCCCAGAACAGACTTACTTTCATGAACTTTTCCAGGGGCGCGTCAGGGATGGTGATGAAAACGAATCTCCGTCCCGTCAAAAATCGGGTAAGTTTTCCATCTGCATCCCTCGCTCTCTCTGTTTTAACTGAGGAACGCAACTCACACCCTACCCTACCTTCACCAGGGAATGTTCGATTTCTGAGTCGGCCACTGATATGGGCACGTTATCGACCCACACTTTTGTTGTTGGCTTCTCCTCCCCAGTGTCACTCTTTAGAATAAAAGGGTTAGTATTTGCCAGTTGTAAAATGGTCCCTCTTACCCTCATACCCTGGGTCAGGAGCTGATTTCTTGCCTCTGTCGATGCTGGATAAATCCTCCAGAGGCCGTTGATCAGTTGCGCCCCAACTATCGACCCCTGACCGACTGACTCTCTCACCTGCCAAGCAAATCTCTAAGACGGTTGGTCGGTTGTTGCTCGAGTCAGGGATGTCTTTGACTTTAACAAAGACGGGGTTGACGCCGGTAGTCATTCTTGCAAAAATGACAATGAAACAGTGAAGAAAAAATACCTCTGTGTCACAGTAGTAAACCGCTGTGTCGATTCGGCGTGGCGGAAAAAAACGGCAAAGTCGAAAAAAGGCTCAGCTCACGAACTCTGCTGCGCGTGCTTGGAGCGTGCGAAAACCGTGACCGCTCGACACGGCTGCTACTCACACACACTCTACTCTCTCTCTCTTTCACTCTCTCTCTCTCTCTCTCACTCACACACACACACACACACACACACACACACACACACACACACACACACATGCACACACACACACACCCACACACACACACACACACACACACACACACACACAAGCACGCCTGTACGCGCATGCACACCCACTCCATCAACACATCTGTCAGAACAGGACCGTATAACTGTAACTGTGAGTGTGAAGGTAGGTAGAATACGGGGGGGGGGGGGGGGGGGGGGGGGGGGGGGGGGGGGGGGGGGCGAGGAGGGGAAGGGAACGGGGAATGGGGGTGGAGAGGATGGGGAGATCAGGGGAGGGGAGATGGTGAGTGTGGGCGAGGAGGGGACAGGATAGGACGGACTCGCGCACCAAGCGGCGTGGTGTATAACAACAGGAAGACAAGGAGATTGTTATGAAATGTCCATGAAGTGCGTGCGTGCGCCCAGCCCATTTTCTTCACTCCCCTTGCCCCCCCCCCCCCCCTTCCCTCCCCTCTCTTCCATTACCTTTCATTTCTGTCCCCCTTACCTCGTCTCCATTTCCCTCCCCGCCTGCTCACTCCCTCCACCTCCACCCTTCCCCAGCTGCGTCTTGTCATCTGTCTCTGTCTGTCTGTCTGTCCTGTCTGTCTCTCTCTCTCTCTCTCTCTCTCTCTCTCTCTCTCCTCCTCCTGTGTGTGTCCCCGTGTGTGTGTGTGTGTGTGTGTGTGTGTGCGCCTCTCTCTCTTCTCTCTCTCTCTCTCTCTCTCTCTCTCTCTCTCCCCTCCGTCCCCCTCCGTGTGTGTGTGTGTGTGTGTGTGTGTGTGTGTGTGTCCAGCACTCATCTAGCCTCATGACTGTCTTCCGACATTCATCATAGCATGTGACGTTTCTTTGTGTGCGGACTGTGATGTGACGTAAAAGCAGCACTGGGAAGACCTTTGGTCCAGATGACAAGAGCTGGGGTTTTTTATGGACTCTTTTCGCTGGAGGAGTGGTCTCTGTGAACTGAGAGGGGATTTAGTGGGGATGGAAATGTCGTCCTTGGCTTTCGCCATCGCGTGCGTCTTGGTTGTAGTGATGGTTGTGGTGGTAGTGGTGAGGGGGGGGGGGGGGGTTGATAATAGTGGGGGTGGGGGTTCGGATGGGGGTTTGTGCGTGCGTGTGTGCGTATGTAGGTGTGTAGGTTGTGAGCGCATTGATGCTTCAGTGTGTGCAAATTGAGTGTCGCCTCGTGCTACAACATTTTCGGGTTCGAAACTGACTCTGAGTATGGCCATAGAAACGTATGTCAAAGTAGCAGTCATTTTATACAGTTTTTAAAGAACAAAATGTATGTGTGTGTGTGTGTGTGTGTGTGTGTGTGTGTGTGGTGTGTGTGTGTGTGTGTGTGTGACTGTGTGTGTGTGAACGCTTAGGTGACAAATGCGACAGCGAGTTCATCTGTGATTTTAATGAAACACAAGGGAAACTGAATCATGAGGACGAGAAGTGTCTGCTTTGTCCAGCAAGAGAATAGAACCTAAACATTAAACTGCCTTTTCTTTACTGCTTTTGCGCACGTTTCTTTTCCCATCACTTTATTTTTCATAAAATGAAAAAAAAGAAATTTTTAGTGATTGGTAGTTTTTGGGTCAGTTTGGTTTTTAAAAAAAAAAAAACACGGCCTGTAAACGTGCAAGCATACGCACACTCAGAGAGAGAGAGAGAGAGAGAGAGAGAGAGAATACTACGAATAAGAGAGAAAGTTTACGAATAAAAAAAACTCATTTTTTGTCGCTATGTGAGAAATATCAGCCATAGAGGAAGTGGAAACAGAAAAGCGATGGCTAAAAAGATGAAAACAAAAATGGGTGATACAGTGAGGAACAGAAACATTAAAAGTACATAAAGTGATGCGTAATTTGAAGGCAAAGGTAGTCAGTCAGTTCAGTGGGCAACTGAAACATTGGCAATAGATGATTAAGAAAGATGGCATGAAAGATAGTCAGTCAACAGTATTATTGCAGGCACAGTCAGGTCAGTGGCCAACCCAGTTACTGGAAACAGAAATTGCTTATTAAGGGAGATGAAAGCGAAGATGCATGATATTATTCAGTGGTCAAAAGACGCTTTGAAAGTAGAAACCGGTGTTCAAAGAAGATTAATGAAAGATAATTACTTCAGCGAGGAATAGAATTATTGGAAATATAAAAGGATGATTAAGGAAGATTAAAACAAAGGCACTCATTTCAGTGGGTAACGGGAACATTGAAAATAGAAAATGCCAACAAAGGAATAGACGGTTTTCGGAAATCTGCAAGGGAGATAATCAGTGTTAGAGCTCGCGGTCAGCGAGAGTGACCCCGCTGTTTTCATGGCACAGATGGCGCTGGTGGTCACGCCTTAAGCAGTTTTGCCCCATCCGTCAGCTGAAAAGTCCAATCAGAGAGAGAGAGAGAGAGAGAGAGAGAGGATGCCAGGACGTGGATGTGAAACGGTGCGTCTGGAGTGCACTCATTGAATATTCTGATTGTAATCCTGTCGCGTGCTTCAAATCAAATATCTACCTGACTCTGGATCCGATCTGTTTGTTTGACCCATAAACTGAGAAAGAGTAACTCTCTGTTTGCAAAGACAGGCGGTATTTTGCTATTTTTCCTCCATTTTTTTTAAAAATCGTTTTCTTTTTCGTTGTTGTTGCTGTCCTTTTTGTTTTGTTCTGTTTGTTTGCTTTTGATTGTTTCGGAACAGGTCTGTTGAACGGAAAAAGAGAGCTCAGTGGGCCACAGAATCATTGGAAA
>JADBJO010000241.1:190000-192500 GCA_016801955.1 Conus betulinus | reverse complement strand
TAAAGTGATTTCTGTCCTGCTGTGGCATTTCAGAATCGGGGAATCGGGGAGGGGGGGGGGGGGGTAGGTAGATGGGGGGAGGGGAGGGGCCAGGGCTGTGAGAATGACCAGTCTTCACATTGCGGTACTTTTATCTCCTCTCTCAAGAGTGAAGAGAGACGCATTTTGCCGCCGTGTCAATCAGATTACCGTGACCATCCCCCAGAAATGCTGAACGCGAATTATACTCGGGACGTTGATCACTGCTGTTGAAGATGAGTATTATTGCGTCTACTGGAGATGTAGCCGACTGCTTCTCAATGGAGTCTGTCTGTTTGGCAAACTGGGTTAGTGTCGGCATTCTGATATGATCAGAGTGATTATTTTGTTTATTTGTCCCAGTGGCATTTTATTTGTTCCAGTTGTAAAATACTTCAGAAGAAATACAAAACTGTCTCTGTTTCAGTTTGAAATTCTCATAGTTCTTAAATTATGCGTGATCCCGTATTAAGTATTACCGTTGGCTGTTTATTTTCTTACAATGAGATCTCGGCTCTTGTTTATCACACACACACACACACACACACACACACACACACACACACACACACACACACACCATTCATACACTCACGCGTGCACACGCGTGCAAGAACACTTATCGTTTACCTTAGTCAGAGTTGTCACAACTCCCAAGACTCGCAGATCACTTTCTTATCTCAGCTCCTAATAACAAACCAAGATAATATCAAATTGCACCCCTCGCCCTGTCCCCCCCCCCCCCCCCCCCCCACTCCTGTCCCCCAACCCCCGGTTCCCCCTCCTCCCTCCTCCCAGCTCCCTTTAAAAAGTTAAGTCAGCGTGGAAGGCAGAAACCGCACAATAGCACCCCCTCCCCTCCTACCGTCCATATTGGTATCAGGCGTTGTGATCACCCCTCTCCACCTCCTCACGGAACATCGAGACACACGTCACCCTCCCAGCCACTTCAGCCCAACGGGCTGGTTGGTACACCTTGGTGACAATCAGCCGCTGACAGAGAAACGGGTCTTGTCAAGAACAGCTACAGCTCTTTCACCCTTGAAGAAACGGGGGGGGGGGGGGGGGGGGGGGGGGGGGGGGGGGTGGTGGTGCTGTCACAATAGTAACGGCTTTGACGTTGACACTGACATATTGAGGGGGGTGAACAGGAAAGTGGAGAGGAACGCAGGGGAGGGAGGGAGGGAGGGAGTGGGATTGGGGGAGGGAACTAAAGCGAGACGGGACGGGGGGGGGGGGGGGGGGGGGGGGGGGGGAATGGGGGAGGGAACTACAGCGAGGACGGGACGGGGAGGAAAAAAGAATGTGAAGGATGGGGGATTTATGAGGGCAGGAACACGACCAAATTACCCGCCTTGGACATTTCCGTCCAGGTCCAAGATAAGAAGGTGGTTGAGACCAAGTTGGGGTGTATGGGAGCATACTGTTTTTTCTTCTTTTTTTTTCTTTGGTTTTTTTTTTCGGTGACACCATACGTGGCTGATAATATCGAGGTTTTCCGCCCTCCTCTGAGTCCTTTTATTCTTGACATTCTAGGTTCTCTTTTGTTGCTCGGGGCCTCCTTGTACTGGATTATTATCTTCCCTTCCGTTCACTCATCTGTCCCCCACCCCTGTGCCAGTACCACACCCCTCACCACTACCACCACCACCACCACCACCACCACCACCACCAATGCAAGAACCAGCCTGCTAGTTCCTTTCATAATCACAAAAATATGCTAATGTTGTGATCAAGTTATTGGAAGGCCCTAACCGGTAGTCTGCTTTTGTGTTAACACTGTTTCTTTAGATGAAACGTCCGCACTCACCTTTGGTGAGTGAGACAGCAAACGGTTACCTCCCAAGGAATTGGAGGAGGTGGGGAGTGTGTGTGTGTGTGTGTCGGGGGGGGGGGGGGGGGATGGGGGATAGGGGAGGATGCCTAACGTTGCGCCAGAACATAAAGATACAATGATCAGCGGAAAATGACCAGCCATTGACACTCAGTGTGGCGGTTAGGTGGGGTTTATTCAGGTTGAACGTCCATCCCCACAGCCCATCTCAGGCGATAAAGATGGCAGACGGGGGAATAGCCCAGTCTCTAGTCTGGGAAGAGGGGAGGGGAAGAGCAAATGGCAGCGCTGGGGCTGAAGATGAGCTTGTGGCGCAGTGTCTGTAGCCCTCGGGCCAAGGGCATTTCACCCATGTCTGTTGATTGGTCGGTTGGTTTATCGGCAGGATGACGTCACAACTGCCCCTTCGATTCTGACGAAACGAGGTGGAAAGGTGAAACGTGGGCCTGGTACGAACTCGGTACATTTTCCATGCGGATCCCTCGACAGAGTTGCGCAAAAACTGCCGAACTGATTTGAACGAAGCTTAGAGAAAGATGGGATGGGACCCGAGGACGCGCTCATTGAATTCTCGTGCGGATTCGTGAAACGGATATGTGTCAGAGGATCTGTTTGACCTTTATGGAGGTCTGCGCTCTCCTGAACGCC
>JADBJO010000241.1:170000-175000 GCA_016801955.1 Conus betulinus | reverse complement strand
GGATAAAAGTTTTCAGGTCACATAACATACAGCGGTAGCCGTGCAACGTTATCACACTGACAGATTCTGTCCGAGGCTTCTGTTGGTCTGATTCGCCAGAACAAATAGGTGGAACTGCAAAAAAATTGCTGGTGCAGATATGTTCACCACTCTAAGTCTGATGTGTTGCCTGTTCACTATGTAACTGACAGTAGTGCATTTATTTATTAAGGCCGCACTTGCTTGTGTATGTGTTGCATTTTCTTTTGACGGGTATCATTTGTATGTGAATATAATGTGTGTGTGTACCTACCTGCGCCCCCTCCCTCTCTACCCCTCCACTCTCACTCCTCAAACCCTTTTTTCCTTTCCCTTCCTCCCTCCTCAACCCTTTTTTTTTTTTTACTTACCTCCTCCCTCCCAACCCTTCTTCCCACTCTTCCTCCCGCCCCAACCCTTCTTCACTCCTGTCCTCCCTCCCCAACCGTTCTTCACTCCTTTCCTCCCTCCCCAACCCTTCTTCACTCCTTTCCTCCCTTCCCAAACCCTTCTTCACTCCTTTCCTCCCTCCCCAACCCTTCTTCACTCCTCCCAACCCTTCTTCACACTCCTGTCCTCCCTCCCCAAACCTGCTTCAATCCTTTCCTCCCTCCCCAACCCTTCTTCACTCCTTTCCTCCTCCCTCCCCAACCCTTCTTCACTCCTTTCCTTCCTCCCCAACCCTTCTTCACTCCTGTTCTCCCTCCCTCCCCAACCCTTCTTCACTCCTTTTTCCTCCCTCCCCAACCCTTCTCCCCCCGGGTCCTCCCCTCCCCAACCCTTCTTCACTCCTTTTCCTCCCTCCCCAACCCTTCTTCACCTCCTGTCCTCCCTCCCCAACCCTTCGTCACTCCTGTCCTCCCTCCCAACCCTTCTTTCCACTCCTTTCCTCCCTCCCCCAACCCTTCTTCACTCCTTTCCTCCCCTCCCAACCCTTCTTCCCTCCTGTCCTCCCTCCCCCCAACCCTTCTTCACTCCTGTCCTCCCCTCCCCAACCCTTCTTCTTCTCCTGTCCTCCCTCCCCAACCCTTCTTCCCCCCTGTCCTCCCTCCCCCAAACCCTTCTTTACTCCTTTCCTCCCTCCCCAACCCTTCTTCCCTCCTGTCCTCCCTCCCCAACCTTCTCACCCCTGTCCTCCCTCCCCAACCCTTCTTCACTCCTTTCCTCCCTCCCCAACCCTTCTTACCTCCTTTCCTCCCTCCCCAACCCTTCTTCCCCCCCCTGTCCTCCCTCCCCAACCCTTCTTTACTCCTTTCCTCCTCCCTCCCCAACCCTTTCTTCCCCCCTGTCCTCCCTCCCAACCCTTCTTCCCCCCTTTCCTCCCTCCCCAACCCTTCTTCCCCCCTGTCCTCCCTCCCCAACCCTTCTTTACCCTCCTTTCCTCCCTCCCCCAACCCTTCTTCCCCCCTGTCCTCCCCTCCCCAACCCTTCTTCACTCCTTTCCTCCCTCCCCAACCCTTCTTCACGCCTCTTCGCTCCTTCCTTCCCACGCCCCCTTACTCTCCCTCCCGGCCCAGGAACCAAAGCTGTCCAGCCCTGCTGAGACCAAGAACGTCGGGGAGTTCAAGCTTGAAATCCCTCGGAGACCCCCCGAAATAGACTGCGACTATGTTTGCGCCCCCCCCCCCCCCCCCCCCCTCCCCCCCCCCCCCCCGATGAACTTTGAGCCTCCACATATTAGCTACGGCAGATGTTCGAGGCAGCTGTCCCCTCCTCCTCCCCCCCCCCCCCCCCCTCCCCCCCCTCCTTCCGTCCAGCGAGTAAAGCCCTTCGCCATTGGCGGGGGGGATTGGGTGTCGTTTGATCAGTGTTTCCGATAGCTGATCGACACAACCGCCGAGTGTTAACCGAGATCCGGGCGCCACGGCCTTGAGGGAAAAGCAGCCGATGGAGGTGGCGGGGGCTTTCAGCGGCAGGTAGCTCACACCTGGCCCGCGTCTTTGATGTTAGTGACTGGTTGCCGAACCCACACCTCCGGCTCTCGCGCCGTTGGAGATGAGGGGTGATGGGGGATTTAAAGTCTCACGCCCCCCCCCCCCCACCTCTCCCAACCTGCCCCCACCACGAATCTCTCACTCTCCCCCCCCCCCCTCTCTCTCTCTCTCTCTCCTCCGTCTGTCACACACACACACACGCGCGCGCACGCACGCACCCCTACGTCCCAGTGACTTGTGTTTACTGTTACTGTTAAGGGTGAGATTTACCCCTATCGGCCTGAGGCCCTTAAGGACAAAGTTCCTGCAGACATATGTCTACATTTAACCTCTGACTTGTGTTTAAATGGTAGATTGACTTTATTTGTCGCTGATGGATCATTACCCGTCCCCCCCCCCCCCCCCCCCCCAACACCACTCCCCACCTCCTTTCCGTTCACCTTCCATTCTTCCCGGCCTTCATCATGGCAATGCGAAGTGTTTTTAGATAGACACTGTGTTTCCCGTCATTTGGATATTCTATGACAGTAATAGTAAAGGTAGCAGCAGCAGCAGTTACAGTTGCAGCAGTAGAAGTAATAGTAGTTACGGCAGCAGCAGTAGCAATAGTAGCTGTAGTAGAAGTAGCAGCACCACAACAATGGCAGCAGTTGGAGTTGCTGCAGCAGTAGAAGTAGCAGTTGCAGCAGCAGTAGTGCTCCAGCAGCAGTAGTAATAGTAGCAGAATTCTTCGAAGTGATATATCTGCACTGTCGCCCTCTGCTGTTGTTGTCACAGTTGTTGTTTTACTGTGGCATATTTGCCCTGCCTTCGTCCAAGTATAGGAGGTCTTCTCACAGAATGAAAACGTTGTAGCAGTTGCGTTATGAGCCAGCTATTCTGTTGAGATCTGGCGTATAGGTAGCAAGAGCGTGCACACTCTGTGGGAGTTGACAGTGCCCATTCTGCAGCGTCTGTTTGCCCATGTGGTGTTTTTTTTTTAATGTAATTTTACATATTCTTTTTTACTTATTTATTTTTGGTCATACCATGATATTACGTTTTCGTTTTTTTTTCACCCTTCTTTTTTTTTTTTTTTTTTCAAGACTTTTGCAGGAGTGCTAAAGCAAACCGTCCCTAGCACGTAATACTTTATGTGATTTGTACTTAACCAGTTAAGCTATGAACTGGTGTACATAATTATGTCTTGCTTTTGTTTTTTTTTGTTGTTGTGTTGTTGTACGGGTTTTGTTTGCTTCGTAGTGACAGGGTAGCCTCATTTCTTTCTCCGAATAGTTGCAGCCTCCGAAAGAGCCAGAGTCATCGGCTGAACAATGATGGCAGAGTAACAAAAACAGTTGGATTACAAGAACTTCTCTGCGATTTGTTCCATTCAGCTCAGAATTTTTACTCCCATTTGGATGGAGGGTGTGTGTGTGTGTGGGGGTGGGGGGGGGGGGGGGGGGGGGGGAGCAGGGGGGTGATGATATGTTCGTTAGGGATTTTGTTTTTAAGGAGGGGGGGTGATCTCTCCTATCTTCGTCTCTCTTGTATCTCTCTTAAAAACTAGAGCTACTCTCTCTCTCTCTCTCTCTCTCTCTCTCTCTCTCTCTGTCACACGCACTCACACACACACCCTACACCTACACCTACACACACACACACACACACACACACACACACACACACACACACACACACACACGGGGCGCGCGCGCGCGCAAACACACACATACATGTACACGAAACACATATGCTCCAAAATATTGCTTCACATTCTTGCGATTTTCGCCTCCATCTTTCTTCATGGCGGTATCTGATAAAAGCAGTTTGTCACTGCAGGTCTTAAGCAGCGCGTGTCATTATGTCGAGAATGAATCATGGGATTGAAGCCGGAACGGAGCGGAGTGGGTGTAGTAGGCCTACTTTGAGAGAGAGAGACTTGAGTGGGGTCGAGCAGGATCGCATGTCTGGATGTGTTTCGCGTTCGCTCATGCTGAACGCGATGCTGAATATAATTAGGGTGAACTGCGCACGAGTGATTACCAGCGGTATTCATCCAAATGAGTGATTGGAAACACCACGCAGCGTTTTTTCCCCCAATCGTGTCCTATCGTGCAAATGTTTTCCCAAGCGCAAATCTTTGCGCAAATGCTCACACACTGAAAGAACGATGTTTTCAACTATTATGCTTTATAGAGCCACTGATTTTTATGCGCTGCGATTTAATCTGCTGTGGTGCAAAGCATGATGGATGTGGGGAAATGAAGCGGCATTGGATGAAACGTAATAAGCTGAAATCTAGACGGGCAAAACGTGATTAGCTTAAAACATGATTAGGCGAAGCGTGCTTCACCGGTTTTTTTCTATTCTTTCTTTTTTTTCTTTTTTTAAAAAAAAAAAACAAGTGTCACTTTTTCACACACACACACACACACACACACACACACACACACACACATTCACACAAACATGCACGCATGCGGCGCGAACACACACACACACACACCACACACACACACACACACTCACCACACACAACACACCACACACACCACACACACACACACACACACACACACACACACACACACACACACACACACACACACACACACACACACACACACGCACGCACGCACGCACGCACGCACGCTCACGCTCGCGCGCGCGCGTGCGGCGAATACAACGATCACCCCTAGTCCGATCAAGACTGGAACCACGGACCTGGAATTCCCTCGCTTCCGAGGCAAGGACGTGATCCGCTGAGCCATTTTTCCTCAGATCAGATATATGGAATAAATCTTAGACCAGATCTGTCCATATGCATCATATGTCTGGCTGGCCTGTGGGTAAGTTGTCATACTCTTGTTCGTAGGTCAAGGGGTTTCGTTTCTCTTTGGGACAGCCAGGCTGGTAGGGATTTTTTCAAGTGGGATTTTGTCCATGCGGACTCCTCTTTCAGATGAGAGTTTTAACCAAAGCCCCGTGTAGGAGCACCTCTTGAAGAAATCTTGCCCCGCCTTTCAAATACCACCCCGTATTTTTGAACGGATAAAGCCATCCCTT
>JADBJO010000241.1:140000-147500 GCA_016801955.1 Conus betulinus | reverse complement strand
AGTGGGGGGAAGGAAGACTGTGAAGTGGGGAAGGAAGACTGTGAGTGGGGGAAGGGAGACAGTGAAGTGGGGGAAGGAAGACTGTGAAGTGGGGGAAGGAAGACTGTGAAGTGGGGGAAGGAAGACTGTGAAGTGGGGGGAGGGAGACAGTGAAGTGGGGGAGGAAGACTGTGAAGTGGGGGGGAAGGAAGACTGTGAAGTGGGGGAAGGGAGACAGTGAAGTGGGGGGAAGGGAGACTGTGAAGTGGGGGAAGGAAGACTGTGAAGTGGGGAAGGAAGACTGTGAAGTGGGGGAAGGGAGACTGTGAAGTGGGGGAAGGAAGACTGTGAAGTGTGGAAGGAAGACTGTGAGTGGGGGAAGGGAGACTGTGAAGTGTGGAAGGGAGACTGTGAAGTGGGGAAGGGAGACTGTGAAGTGTGGAAGAGACTGTGAAGTGGGGAAGTGAGACTGTGAAGTGGGGGAAGGGAGACTGTGAAGTGGGGGAAGGGGAGACTGTGAAGTGGGTGAAGGGAGACTGTGAAGTGTGGGAAGGAAGACTGTGAAGTGGGGGAAGGGAGACTGTGAAGTGGGGGAAGGGAGACTGTGAAGTGTGGAAGGGAGACTGTGAAGTGGGGGAAGGAAGACTGTGAAGTGGGGAAGGAAGAGACTGTGAAGTGGGGGAGGGGAGACTGTGAAGTGGGGGAAGGGGAGACTGTGAAGTGGGGGAAGGGAGACTGTGAAGTGGGGGAAGGAAGACTGTGAAGTGGGGGAGGGGAGAGACTGTGAAGTGGGGGAAGGAAGACTGTGAAGTGGGGGAAGGGAGACTGTGAAGTGGGGGGAGAAGAGACTGTGAAGTGGGGAGAAGAGACTGTGAAGTGGGGGGAGGGGAGACTGTGAAGTGGGGGAAGGGAGACTGTGAAGTGGGGAGAGGAGACTGTGAAGTGGGTGGGGGAAGGAAGACTGTGAATTGGGGGAAGGGAGACTGTGAATTGGGGGAAGGGAGACTGTGAAGTGGGGGGAGGGGAGGGGAGACTGTGAAGTGGGGAGAGGAGACTGTGAAGTGGGGGGGAGAAGAGACTGTGAAGGGGGGGAAGGAAGACTGTGAAGTGGGGGAAGGGAGACTGTGAAGTGGGGGAAGCGGGGGAGACTGTGAAGTGGGGGAAGGAAGACTGTGAAGTGGGGGAAGGGAGACTGTGAAGTGGGGGAAGGAAAAGACTGTGAAGTGTGGAAGGGAGACTGTGAAGTGGGGGGAAGGAAGACTGTGAAGTGTGGAAGGGAGACTGTGAAGTGGGGGAAGGAAGACTGTGAAGTGTGGAAGGGAGACTGTGAAGTGGGGAGAAGAGACTGTGAAGTGGGGGAAGGAAGACTGTGAAGTGTGGAAGGAAGACTGTGAAGTGGGGGGGGAAGGAAGACTGTGAAGTGTGGAAGGGAGACTGTGAAGTGGGGGAAGGAAGACTGTGAAGTAGGGGAAGGGAGACTGTGAAGTGGGGGAAGGAAGACTGTGAAAGTGGGGGAAGGGAGACTGTGAAGTGGGGTAAGGGAGACAGTGAAGTGGGGGAAGGAAGGAAGACTGTGAAGTGGGGGGAAGGAAGACTGTGAAGTGTGGAAGGAAGACTGTGAAGTGGGGGAAGGGAGACTGTGAAGTGGGGGAAGGGAGACTGTGAAGTGTGGGAAGGAAGACTGTGAAGTGGGGGAAGGGAGACTGTGAAGTGGGGGAAGGGAGACTGTGAAGTGGGGGAAGGGAGACTGTGAAGTGTGGAAGGGAGACTGTGAAGGGGGGGAAAGGGAGACAGTGAAGTGGGGGGAGGGGAGACTGTGAAGTGGGGGGAAGGAAGACTGTGAAGTGGGGGAAGGAAAAGACTGTGAAGTGGGGGAAGGGAGACAGTGAAGGGGGGAAGGAAGACTGTGAAGTGGGGGAAGGAAGACTGTGAAGTGGGGGAAGGAAGACTGTGAAGTGGGGGAAGGGAGACAGTGAAGTGGGGGAAGGAAGACAGTGAAGTGGGGGAAGGAAGACTGTGAAGTGGGGGAGGAAAGACTGTGAAGTGGGGGGAGGGAGACAGTGAAGTGGGGGAGGAAGACTGTGAAGTGGGGGAAGGAAGACTGTGAAGTGGGGGAAGGGAGACAGTGAAGTGGGGGAAGGGAGACTGTGAAGTGGGGGAAGGAAGACTGTGAAGTGGGGGAAGGAAGACTGTGAAGTGGGGGAAGGGAGACTGTGAAGTGGGGGAAGAAGACTGTGAAGTGTGGAAGGAAGACTGTGAAGTGGGGGAAGGGAGACTGTGAAGTGTGGAAGGGAGACTGTGAAGTGGGGGGGAAGGGAGACTGTGAAGTGTGGAAGGGAGACTGTGAAGTGGGGGAAGGGAGACTGTGAAGTGGGGGAAGGGGAGACTGTGAAGGGGGGGAAGGGAGACTGTGAAGTGGGTGAAGGGAGACTGTGAAGTGTGGGGAAGGAAGACTGTGAAGTGGGGGAAGGGAGACTGTGAAGTGGGGGAAGGGAGACTGTGAAGTGGGGGAAGGGAGACTGTGAAGTGTGGAAGGGAGACTGTGAAGTGGGGGGAAGGAAGACTGTGAAGTGGGGAGGAGACTGTGAAGTGGGGGAGGGGAGAGACTGTGAAGTGGGGGAAGGGGGAACTGGGGGAAGACTGTGAAGTGGGGGAAGGGAGACTGTGAAGTGGGGGAAGGAAGACTGTGAAGTGGGGGAGGGGAAACTGTGAAGTGGGGGGGGAAGGAAGACTGTGAAAGTGGGGAAGGGAGACTGTGAAGTGGGGAGAAGAGACTGTGAAGTGGGGAGAAGAGACTGTGAAGTGGGGGAAGGGGAGACTGTGAAGTGTGGGAAGGGAGACTGTGAAGTGGGGAAGGAAGAAGACTGTGAAGTGGGGAGAAGAGACTGTGAAGTGGGGAAGGGAAGACTGTGAAGTGGGGAGAAGAAGAGAGACTGTGAAGTGGGGGAAGGAAGACTGTGAAGTGGGGAGGGGAGACTGTGAAGTGAAGTGGGGAGAGGGAGACTGTGAAGTGGGGGAAGGGGGGAGACTGTGAAGTGGGGGAAGGGAGGGACTGTGAAGTGGGGAGAAGAGATTGTGAAGGGGGGGGAGGGGAGACTGTGAAGGGGGGAGGGGAGACTGTGTGAAGTGGGGGAAGGGAGACTGTCAAGTGGGGGAAGGGGAGACTGTGAAGTGGGGAGAGGAGACTGTGAAGTGGGGGAAGGAAGACTGTGAAGTGGGGGAAGGGAGACTGTGAAGTGGGGGGGAAGGGAGACTGTGAAGTGGGGAGAAGAGACTGTGAAGTGGGGGGAGGGGAGACTGTGAAGTGGGGGAAGGGGAGACTGTGAAGTGGGGAGAGGGACTGTGAAGTGGGGGAAGGAAGACTGTGAATTGGGGGGGAAGGGAGACTGTGAATTGGGGAAGGGAGACTGTGAAGTGGGGGGAGGGGAGACTGTGAAGTGGGGAGAGGAGACTGTGAAGTGTGGGGGGAAGGGAGACTGTGAAGTGGGGAAGGGAGACTGTGAAGTGGGGGAAGGGAGACTGTGAAGTGGGGGAAGGAAGACTGTGAAGTGGGGGAAGGAAGACTGTGAAGTGGGGGAAGGGAGACTGTGAAGTGGGGGAGGGAGGGAGACTGTGAAGTGGGGAAGGAAGACTGTGAAAGTGGGGGAAGGGAGACTGTGAAGTGGGGGAAGGGAGACTGTGAAGTGGGGGAATGGAGACTGTGAAGTGGGGGAAGGGGGAGACTGTGAAGTGGGGGAAGGGAGACTGAAGTGGGGGGAAGGAAGACTGTAAAGTGTGGAAGGGAGACTGTGAAGTGGGGGGGAGAGGAGACTGTGAAGTGGGGGAAGGAAGACTGTGAAGTGGGGGGAAGGGAGACTGTGAAGTGGGGGGGAAGGAGACTGTGAAGTGGGGGAAGGGAGACTGTGAAGTGGGGAAGGGAGACTGTGAAGTGGGGGGAAGGGAGACTGTGAGTGGGGGGGGAAGGAGACTGTGAAGTGGGGGAAGGGAGACTGTGTGAAGTGGGGGAAGGAGACTGGAAGTGGGACTGTGAAGTGGGGGAAGGAAGACTGTGAAGTGGGGGGGAAGGGAGACTGAAGTGGGGGAAGGAAAGACTGTAAAGTGGGGAAGGGAGACTGTGAAGTGGGGGAAGGGAGACTGTGAATTGGGGGAGGAAGACTGTGAAGTGGGGGAAGGGAGACTGAAGTGGGGGAAGGAAGACTGTAAAGTGTGGAAGGGAGACTGTGAAGTGGGGAAGGGAGACTGTGAAGTGGGGAGAGGAGACTGTGAAGTGGGGGGGAAGGGAGACTGTGAAGTGGGGGAAGGGAGACTGTAAAGTGGGGAGAGGAGACTGTGAAGTGGGGGAAGGGAGACTGTGAAGTGGGGGAAGGAGACTGTGAAGTGGGGGAAGGGGAGACTGTGAACTGGGGGAATGAAGACTGTGAAGTGGGGGAAGGGAGACTGTGAAGTGGGGGAAGGAAGACTGTGAAGTGGGGGAAGGGAGACTGTGAAGTGGGGGAAGGAAGACTGTGAAGTGGGGGAAGGAAGACTGTGAAGTGGGTGGGGGGGGGAGACTGTGAAGTGGGGGAAGGGAGACTGTGAAGTGGGGAGAAGAGACTGTGAAGTGTGGAAGGGAGACTGTGAAGTGTGGAAGGGAGACTGTGAAGTGGGGGAGAGACTGTGAAGTGGGGAAGAGAGACAGTGAAGTGGGGAGAAGAGACTGTGAAGTGGGGGAAGGGAGACTGTGAAGTGGGGGAGGAGAGACTGTGAAGTGGGGACGTGGGGGAGGAGGAGACTGTGAAGTGGGGAAGGGAGACTGTGAAGTGGGGAAGGGAGACTGTGAAGTGGGGGAAGGGAGACTGTGAAGTGGGGAAGGGAGACTGTGAAGTGGGGGAAGGGAGACTGTGAAGGAGACTGGAGTGGGGAAGGGAGACTGTGAAGTGGGGGAAGGGGAGACTGAAGTGGGGGAAGGAAGACTGTAAAGTGGTGGAAGGGAGACTGTGAAGTGGGGGAAGGGAGACTGTGAACTGGGGGAAGGGAGACTGTGAAGTGGGGGAAGGGAGACTGTGAAGTGGGGGAAGGAAGACTGTGAAGTGGGGGAAGGAAGACTGTGAAGTGGGGGAAGGGAGACTGTGAAGTGGGGAAGGGAGACTGTGAAGTGGGGGAGAGAAGACTGTGAATTGGGGGAAGGGAGACTGTGAAGTGGGGGAGAGAGAAGACTGTGAAGTGGTGGGGGAGTGGAGAGACTGTGAATTGGGGGAAGGGAGACTGTGAAGTGGGGAGTGGAGACTGTGAAGTGTGGAAGGGAGACTGTGACTGTGAGTGTGGGGAAGGGAGACTGTGAAGTGGGGGAGAGAAGACTGTGAAGTGGAGAAAGGAGACTGCAAACTTGGGGAGGGAGTCTGGAATAGGGAAAGAAGGCTTTGGAGAATGGTCTGATGCCCATTTAGCTAGAAGAGTAGGTGAAGGAGAAGAACAAAGATGGAGAAACTGTATGTAGGTGGATGTCTGACCTGTTCAGAAGTAAATAACTGAACAAACGAAAACAGAGAGATAGTGGGATGTACAATGGACAGTTGAAAGGGGAAAGAGAGATATGAGAAGATTCCACTGAGAATAGACGCAGAGGTGTTTGTGGAAAGATGTGATGGCGAAGACGGTGTACAGCTGTGTGTCTAGGCCAGGATTAGGAGCACGTCAGGGTTTGGACAGCAAAACAACGGGGCGGTGAGTGTAATATGCGGTCCTCTGATGAAAATGGTGTTCACACACACACACACACACACACACACACACACACACACACACACACTCACTCTCTCTCTCTCTCTCTCTCTCTCTCTCTCTCTCTCTCTCTCTCTGTCTGTCTGTCTGTCAGTCTGTCTGTCTCTCTCTCTCTCTCTCTCTCTCTCTCTCTCTCTCTCTCTCTCTCTCTCACACACACACACACACACACACACACACACACACACACACACACACACACACACACACACACACACACACACACACACACACACACACACACACACACACACACCATTACCACCATTTTCCATTTTGAAGTCGGTTATACAGAGAGCTGAATAACAAGCTATCAGCATATGCACAGTATGAGGTGGATTGGGGTGTGGTCTTCTGGAAGAGAGTCTTTGTTCGTAGGTAAATGTTGTCAATTGAAAACGAGAAAAAATATTGCGGGAAAGAAATAAAAGTCTTTATAGGGAGAGAGTCATTATTGGAAGGATCTTTGTTTACGGAGGTTTTTACGCTAGTCACGTGTTACAGTAAATTTTGATTTTTTTTAACTGAAAGCTTTGTTTTTCGATAATGGACATTGGCCTAGCTAAGATAAATACATGCACAACAACAGACGGACGCTTACAGACAGAGATTGAGAGAGGGAGGGCAGGATCTGGAGATGTGTGTGTGTGTGTGTGTGTGTGTGTGTGTGTGTGTGTGTGTGTGTGTGTGTGTGTGTGTGTGTGAAGGTGTGTGTGAGAGGAGAGAGAGAGAGAGAGAGAGAGAGAGAGAGAGAGAGAGAGAGAGAGAGACAACCAACTAGAGAAAGATGAGGGTGGAGCATTTTGGAGAGAAAAGGAAAGGTGAGAGATTGTGTGGTGTGTTGTTTATGAGGGGAGCAGGAGAACAGCACAGAATGACAGTTGGGTCGAGGAAGGAGAAGGGGGCGAACGAAGAGGGGAGGGGAAGAAGGGGGGGAGGGAAGGGAGTGCTGATTGATGGCGACAGAGAGCGCGGGGGATAGAGATATTGCAACACCGCAGGTTCGTTGGCGTGCAGTCAGTCTATTTCTGCTGCAAGCTCTCTGTGGATTAGACAAACAGACTGCTAGTATGTTGCTTATAGCCCAGCCGACCGCAAAGGGCCATATCAGGGCTGTCACCACGTTAAAATCAACACACAAGTCATTCATTCACACAGCTCCTTTAAATACATCTTCTAAAAACCTACCCGAAAATTTTGTTAAAAATCTTTCCACTATAAAATCCCAGATCCGATGAAAAGTGTTAATCTCTTTCAAGAATTCAAAGATCGCATCAGGTGGAACATCTCTGAACAAGGTTTTCATGGAATCTGCTGTAAAATGTTTGTAAACAGACTCACTGGACGCAGAAAGTCATAATTACTGTGTTCGGTTATGATCACACAGAAAACAGTGGTAACATATATTCGCATTAGCAAACAAACGAACAAATAAATAAACAAATAAAACAGAAACAAAAAACGGGAATGCCACATCAAGAAAAAGATTCGTATGACGCGCATGGAGTGCTTTTCACGGGGAAATTATTTTCACGGTTTGGAAGCCGTTAAGACGTCAGGAGAAAGTACACAACCTCGTGATGCTTGTCAGCCGAGACAGTTAAAACAGTTAAGTTATGGCCGTTGTTCCCGGCTTCCAGTATTCTGCAGCTTGGGAAAGCAGTCTTTTTACAGTTCGTGCAATTCGTCTACATAGGTGGCTTCTGTTACCTGTTTATATTGCATCATCGTTATCTGTTAACATGAGTCACAAGTACTATT
>JADBJO010000241.1:130000-135000 GCA_016801955.1 Conus betulinus | reverse complement strand
CTCTGTGTCTGTCTGTCTGTGTGTGTGTATCTCTCTCTCTCTCTCTCCCCCCCCCCCCCCCCCCCCCCCCCCCCCCCCCGTTATTCTGTATTGTGTCCGTCTGTCCATCTGTATGTATGTATGTCTGCCTGTCTGTTTCTCTCTGTACCTCTCTTTCTCTTTCTTCTTTCTTTCGTCTTCAGATTTTCTTTCTCTCTCTTTTCAGATGAGAATGAAGACAAACATTTTCACCAGACATAGGGGAGGAAAGAGTGGAGGCGAACTCGATGCATTCCGTTGCGGTTTCAGATCAGAATGAAGATAAACTATTCATCATGCATGGGAAGGAGTCGATGTCTGCCGTTACGGTCGCTATGTGAACGGAGACAAAGTTGAAAACGAGGGTTTGATGTGAGGATGGTGATAAGCAAGGGGTGAAATACTTTCAATTTTCCATGACTGTTATAGATTGGAATGAGGACAAAACATTAGCCATATGTGTGTGTGTGGGGGGGGGGGGGGGGGGGGGGGGTGGTAGAGGTATAACTGGGGTGAAGATTAAAAAAAAAAAATGATGCTTTCCTCGACTGTTTGAGTTGAGAGAATGCAAACATTATGCTGGGGTGAAGAATGGTGGTGGTGCAATGTACTTCTGGATGCTCTGTGACTGTTCGTGTTGGCTTGAAGACTTGAGTCTTCGCCATATGGTAGCGGAGCATGAATAATATAATAATAATGAAATAATAATGATAATACTT
Organism: Conus betulinus; assembly: GCA_016801955.1. NCBI lineage: Eukaryota > Metazoa > Mollusca > Gastropoda > Neogastropoda > Conidae > Conus > Conus betulinus. The sequence goes on along the minus strand of JADBJO010000241.1, from coordinate 134,263 downwards.
GACGCCCCCCGTGCCTGTTTCAGAGGGGAACGAAGACAAGGTGTTCACCATTCAGCCCAACCACGGCAGCATTCTCCTGGCCCAGCCGGTGGACTGGGAGCAGAGGTCCTCCTACAACCTGACCGTGTCCGTCACGGACGGCGTCCACAAGGACTTCACCTGGGTGAGTAGTGCCAGGATGGAGACAACGTGTTCAGACATTAGAGATAGAGGGGGGGAGGGGGGGGGGGGGGGGGGGGGGGGGGCGGGACAACAACGGAAGACTCTCCAGCTCCGGAAAGCATGACACCAACCCGAATCCCAGCTTAGTGATCCTTGTTGTCACCCTCACCTAACCCCACCCGTTCAAAGCTTTGTAAAAACTTTCATAGATAAATTGTGTTTGCAGTGTGTGTGTGTGTGTGTGTGTGTGTGTGTGTGTGTGTGTGTGTGTGTGTGTGCGCGCGGGGAGTGGGGGCGAGGGGTAGGGTGGAAGAATGGGGAAGGAAATGAGGGGTGAGGAGGGAGTGGGGGATAGTGGAGTTGTATTCTCTTTTTCTCCATTGACGTAGGAAAATACGTCCGCCCATGCTAGATGGGACGGACCGCTGCTTTGGCGACTTTTTGATGATCTGATCTTCTTTGCTTTTGCCCCCCTCGCTGTTCATTCTGACACAGCCACATGCGGGTTTGATCTTTTGCGTCCCCAACACCGGTAATCCCCCAAGAGTCGTCGGCATTAGGTCGTCCTCCAGCAACCCCACCAGAAGAAACGCGCCGCTGTGCTACCGAGTGACTTGGGTGTGAAGTGGTGACTTCACGTGGTCAACCCACCAGGTGAAACGCCGCTGCGCTACCGAGTGACTTGGGTGTTGAAGTGGTGACTTCACGCTGTCAACCCACCAGGAGAAAAGCCAGGCTACCGAGTGCCGAGGTGACTTGGGTGTTGAAGTGGTGACTTCACGCTGTCAGCCCACCAGGACAAACGCCGCTCTGCTACCGAGTGACTTGGGTGTTGAAGTGATGACTTCACATGGTCATCAAACATACCCAAGACAGCGCCCGTGGAGAGCCGCTTCCCTCCCCCTCCCTTCCACAAAACCCCTTCACCACTCAATCCTTGACAACAGCTGTCTAGTTAAGGAGCCAGTGTGAGTGAGTGTGCCCCTTCCATTTGGTTTGTGATCGTGGGTGTTTGTTGTCGTTATTGTTGTTGTTATTGTTGGCATGGGTATTTGTTTTAGATAAGACTGTATTTTTTTTATCGCTGCTGGTGTCTAATGCGTCTGAATTAAGCTTGTGAACCAGAAAGAAGATGCCTCTTTTTCGACATGACTTCAATTGCTGATGGATGTCCACCTTGAAATACCACCTGAGTGCGCGTTTGACGTGGATATATCTGCTGCTTGCGAGACTGCGGGTGATCGCGATTAAGTCAGGCTAGGAGTTGGGTTTGTCCCTACTTAAGAATGAGTGTTGTTGATGTCACTTTTTTTTTTTTATCTTAGTGAAACAGTTGTGTTAAGTCTATGTTTTTTCGCTCATTTTTGGAGCTGGTGCCTTTTGTGTCGATACATTATTTACCAGTCAGTGTCAGAAAAGAGTAAAAATACTGGCTTGAGTCATGCGATGGTCAGGGATTGATTAGTCTTTTACCATACAGAAGACGTCCCGTGTAAGGCAGGAGCATAGCACTGCTGACACGCACATTTGCAGCACTCGCGATATATTTTGGCTTGTTCAAAATATGTTGTGCGTTCTGTTCCCTGAGGAGAATTTGGTGGTACATGGGAAGTTTGACCTGATGGTCCATGTGTTGAGCTGGTGAAGGGAAACTGGAGTCCGTTGTATACTGCTCAAGCACGGCATTGCCATCTCCAAGTCCACGCCGTTGAGCAGCCTTGGGAAGTGTCCTTTTCACGAACTGGACTATCCGTTTCACAAATCCGTCAGTGCCTTGGGGAGATGATGGCATCTGCCAGTCTCCAGCCAAGTACAGACTTCTTGAACTCCACACGACCATAATGAGGTCCATCGTCTGATAAGATCTCCACAGGAATGCTACGTCCGCGAAAGAAGATATCCGGTTTTGTTTTTGTTTGTTTCTTTGTTTCTTTTTTCTTTCCTGACCTATATTCCGTTAAAAGTGTTTACTGAGAAGATTTTCTGTAACCTCCATAAACACGGCCTTGTGCCAGAAACGTAACGCCGCCCCTTGGCACATAAACCAGGACCCCGCGACGAGAACGGAGTTCTCCGGGTGCAGTTCTGTGGAGAATATCATTCCTGTCTGCAAGATTGATAGATAGGCTATACACACGCAAACAGAAAGCGTTGCCTCCACACACACACACACACTCCTCCCCCCCCCCCAACCCCTACCCCAACCGCTAGGCGTGAGGCTGGGACTAGTTTCAGATATAGCCTACACACAGTGTTCAGAGATTGCATCAAGTGCTTTTTTCTCGTACATACTAGTACAAAAGTAAAAACAGGTTTAACTGCGTCCGAAGACTAGGTGCTGTGTGTGTTGTGTTGTTGTGTTTGTGTGTGTGTGTGTGTGTGCGCGCGCGCGCGCATACGCGTTCGCGTGAGCGAGCGAGCTAGCAAGCAAGCACCCAATAACGGATACCCTGTGCGAAGAGCGAAATCGTCACAGCTGACGTAAACCACATGTGCCTCGTTTTGTCAAAACTGCAAGATAGGGCCGCCGACAGATATGCCGACTGATAAAAGCCAAACCGGTTGTGCCGGTATAGCTCCATGTAGGTCTACTACACACATGCACAGCTGGGGAGATGAAGAACCAGAAGGGGACGGGGAGGAAGGGGCCTATGCATGTGTCTAGTCCAGGAACACGCAACTTTGCCGCCATCTGACGTGACGTAGCCATGGCGTGAAATTGGAAGCAGCGGCTTCGTTTAAAATGAATGATCACAGCAATACGCTCTACCCAGATGTCTGTGAGTCCAGCGCAAACAAATAAACAAAGTTCACACACACACACACACCCACACACACACACACACACGCACGCACGCGCACACTCACACACAAACACACACCCACACACACACACGCGCGCACACACACACACACACACACACACACACACACACACACACACACACACACACACACACTCACTCGCACACACACTAACGCACACACACGTACACACACGCGCGCGCGCTTGCGAGAGAGAGAGAGAGAGAGAGAGAGATCAGCTGATTTTGGCAGCTCTCGTAAACGACAGAACAAGTCTAGCCATGCAGGCAGTATCCGTCATTTTATTTGTGGTTGTTACTGACAGCGGTTGTCGGGGGTTTCTTATCATCAGGTTATATTTAACGTGGAACGAGGAGGAAGTGGAGGGGGAGGAGAGAGAGGGATTTTTAGGGTCACATTACTATTAATAAAAAAGTAATAATGATCGCAGGCAAAGCATTTCAAACTTTGCATTCTTTCTTTCGTCTTTGCAGTCTGCATCTCTTCTGACGTTTTTCAGCTGGGAATTTTCATTTCATGGCTTGTTCCCAATGCTTTCTGCCCTAATTTTTTCATTTTGTGGCTTCATTTTTGATTGACATTTCATCTCATGATGTTCATCTGGAGAGATTTTATGTCAGTGGCATTCGTGCTTCGTGTTGCATCTGACGGCTTTCTGCTGGGAATGTCTTGTCATTTCATGGTTTTGTACTTGGCATTTCATTTTCGATTTTCTGCTTGGAGTTTCATGTCAAGGGTTTTCTGCTCCGTCATCGTGTTTCATGGGTGTATACTGGGGATTTTCATCTGGTGCCGTTGTCATGGACGTAACATCTCACGGCTCTCAGCTTAGAAGTTCGTCTCGGGGTTTTGTGCACGGCGTCTCCTCTCGCGGCTTTCTGCCGAGAATTTGATTTCATCGTTATATACTTTGTATCTGATTTGCGGTTTCTCTGCTGGAAATTTGATTTCCCGGGCTTGTTGATTGGCATTTCATCCCTCAGCCGGGAATTTTATTTCAGCAGTTTTCTGCTTTGCATTTCATTCACGGCTCTCTGCTGGAAATGTCATGTCAGGGATGTATACTTGCTATCTTATCTCATGTGCTTTTTTTTTTTTTGCCAGAAATTTCATCTCATGGCTTCGTTCTCAAGTGAACATCTCATCTCAAGGCTTTGTGCTGAGAATGTTTCATTTCAGGGGGTATATTTTTACGCTGATTTCAGTGCTTAACACACGGTATCTCATTGCCTGGCTTTACACTGATCTCAGTGCTTAACACACGGTATCTCGTTG
>JADBJO010000241.1:122500-127500 GCA_016801955.1 Conus betulinus | reverse complement strand
CCCCCCCCCCCTCCCCGCCCGTCCTCCCTTGCGCCTGCAAGCCGACCGACCATCAGAAAAAAAGAAAAAAGAAAGAAAAATAGTAAAAGAAATCAAAGCCATTTGAATCTCGGTGGAAATCAGCTCCGTTGCGCACGGTATGTATCGATTGCTGGTCCCGGTAGACACGTACAGCGGAAACGCATGTGCCAGACTCCAGCTCCGACTGGCTGAGAAAAACGCAGCGAAAGTTTAGTGGAATTACTCCTGGCACTTTGCCCGGAGTGAGAGAGTGGAAAGGTGTGTGTGTGTGTGTGTGTGTGTGTGTGTGTGTGTGTGTGTGTGTGTGTGTGTGTGTGTGTGTGTGTGTGTGTGTGTGTGTGTGTGTGTGTGTGTGTGTGTGTGTGTGTGTTGTTGTTGTTGTTGTTGTCTTCAATTTAACGTCTATTCACATAGTGATATTACGGTACGCGTACGCGCGCGCGTTTGTGTGTGTGTGTGTGTGTGTGTGTGTGGGGGGGGGGGGGGGGTGAAGAGAGAGAGAGGGGGGGGGACAGAGAGGAGAGGCGCGATAGAGCGAACGACGAGAGAGAGAGAGAGAGAGAGGGGGGGGGGGGGGGGGGGGGGGGGGGGGAGGTGAGAGAGATAGAAAGGAGAGTTGGGATGGATGGGGATGGAAAAAGAAAGATAGCAGAAAAAAAAAAAAAAGTAGTGAGGAGAGGTTGTGTTGTGTATGCGTGGGGGAGGTGGTGGTGGGGTAGGGGGAATGGGCGGAGCCAGGTATATCTGTCATGCACACAGTGGTACGCTCTTTTCCCATTGTGAAAACCTCGTTTGCATTGTGTGAAGATACAAGAAGACAGGAAAGAGGACAAGAGGCATGATTTCATCCAGCCGCCAGAGAAAGTGGACACTCTTCTTGATGCTATCTTGCCCACACACGAGGATAAAAGGAGGAAGGGGAGGGGAAGATGTAGGGTGGAGGGATGGAAGGAAGGAAAAGATTTTGTTTTTGTTTGTGTTTGTTTATTGTTATCATTATTATTTTAAATTCGACGCGTGCCCATTGTCCCGTGTGAAGGAGTGTATGTATCTACCAATCATTATCAGTTTGCGGCACCAACATTATTTGCAGGAGAATCATGTACAGTCCTATATCGCTGTGAATTACCCTAAAAGAAGGTTTATTCACACCAGGGTATTTTTTTTTTTTTTTTTAGCAAAGTAACTGTCCGAGTCAGATCAGTGTGTGTTCAGAGTGACTGTGTGTGTCTTCCGATGGTCTTACAGAGAGAATTTTCCCATCACACACACACACACACACACACACACACACACACACACACACGCAAGCACGCACGCACGCACGCACGCACGCACGCACACACACACACACACACACACACACACACACACACACACACACACACACACACGAGAGAGAGAGAGAGAGAGAGAGAGGGGAGGAGAGAGAGAGAGAGAGAGAGAGAGAGACAGAGAGAGAGAGAGAGAGAATTCATTTGCATTGAATGAGAAAGAGAGAGGATAAGAAATTCATTTTCATTTAATATGAGAGAGAGAGAGAGACAGACAGACAGACAGACAGACAGATAGACAGACAGAGACAGAGAGAGAAGTGAGCGCAACCCCATTGGCAAACTATTCTTAGAGCTCCTCTGCTATTCTTTCAAGCTCAAATATTGATTTCAAGAACTACTGCAGGCGGTTTGAGGCCGTAGAGCTGTTGTTAGATGCAAATATAGCGAGCCCAAGCAGTTCCATCCTTGCATCGGGATATTCGGATTTGTGTGTCGTGGAACTCGAGCAAAAAAAAACGTTTTGCTCAGGCATTAAAGAAAGAAGAAGAAGGGACAGAAAAAAAAACTTGAAGCAGAGTAAAGCAGAATGAATGATTCTGAGTCCACTGTGGTTCCAAATTAACTTAATTTGGTTTGATTGTACTTGTCATAACATAGTCTGAGTACATATGTCTATCTGTGTGTGTGTGTGCGTACGTGCGTGAGTGCGCGTGCGTGTGCGCGCATGCGCGCGCTCATGCGTGCGTTTGTTCATTTTCGTTGAGTGTGCATGTCAGTTTGGAAAGAGGAAAGAAGATCGCGAGCTTGCATTTTTGTAAATGTTTTAGCCTTACATATATACGCAGGCGCGCGCGCACGCACGCACACACGCACCGACGCATACTAACAACACACTCACACATACTAACAACACACACACCTCCCGCGTTTACATACATGCGAGCACACCCGTGCTTACTGGCTCACGCACATACTGACAAACATAGATGATCATCCCAGGGTACTGACTTGGGTTAGGGGAGGAGGTTTGTAGCACCACACTGGTACCACCAGAACGACAGAAAGTTCAGATGGAGGGCAAGAGTGTCCTGTGTTGTGTGCAAATGGGATTCGAATTCCGACCCCTGGCTGCAAACTCAGTGCAGTATTCCTCAGGGCCAACCAAAAGTCTTCTACAGCCGTGAACAGCACAGCGGGGCTGTTGACACGCAGGTCTGCCGGGCCAGACGCTGCCACTGCTCAACAGACTTGTGTAGCAACTGTCGCCACTTAGTCCTTCATCGATCCATTTGCTCGTGCTGTTGTTGCCCAAGTACTGTGTTGAGTTAGTGGATAGGTTGTGTGTGTGACACTCTGTAGCACGCGCGCGCGCGCACGCACGCACGCACGCACGCACACACACACACACACACACACACACACACACACACACACACACACGATTTCGCTAGATTGTATTGTAAATGTGTTTGCTTGCTTCCTCTCCTCCTTTTTCTTCTTCTCTTTGCCCTCTTATTCCTGCATGCTTGTTTCTTCTTCTCCTCTTGCCTTACTACTATAGTCGTGTTACATGTAATAATTATGTATGAAATGATCCTGTTTAACAAAATGCGGGGTAAAAAAGCAAAACGGCAAACGCAGAAAGGGGGAGTTGAAAGGCGGGGTGGGGAGACTGCGTGTAGTGGTTTGTTAACATAAATTGATAGACTAGCCTGTTAGAATGAATTTACCATGTTCATAGTTGAGAAGGGTGTGTGTGTGTGTGTGTGTGTGTGTGTTTGTCATCGGGTAATTCGTTCTCCAGAGCGAACACTGAGCTGTCAGTCAGCCCCTAAGGTCTTTTTATTTACATCGTGTGGCTTATGGCGTTGTTGCCCGCTGTCATCATTTTCGTTTTACTCATTTGTTTGTTTGTTTTGATGAACCACGGATGGTAAATCGGGCGGAATGGCTGGTGCCCGTAGCACGGCCTGTGGGTTTGTCTCCCCGTAAAGAAGTCGGTGGTTAGCTATCATGTGATGGCTTGGCGTGTAGATTGTTGTCTGTGGTGTTTGTTTCTTGTTTTAATCAGGTCCGAACTTTGTCGTCTGTTTGGTTGAGAGCCCTGTACTGTATGGGTTCAGTCGGTCGGTCTGGCTATGATACTACACGAAATGTAACAATCTTACAATATCGACGAAAAATGTATTTAGAAGAAGAAGAAGAAGAGAACCTGCAACAGTCTCTGCAAAAGCCGCAACGAGCAGCAGACGCGACGAAAAATGCGACAATGCAGCAGTCTCGACAGAAAATCTAACGATGCAGCAGTCGAGACAAAAATTGTAGCAGTATTGTTACATTTTTCATCGTTACTTTTTTTTTTTTTTCAGTTTGGTTGAGGTAGCTACTTTTTCCGGTTTTATTAACCGATGGCATCTGAACTTCATGGAATATTGAAACTTGAATCTTTTGCTGTTGATAAGTACTAGATTAATTCAGTTTATTCAAATTGGTCAGCTACATTATAATTCCCTTTCACCTCTTGCTTGTCCATTTGGATAACAGAAACCTTTTCGCCAGATGATACGGCATTCTGCACAAAAAAAAATGTGTCATTTTGTCACAATCTTCGTGTTTAATGCTCAGGAACATAATTTATTTCTGCTCTGCCTGTTTCAGTTTCAGTTACCATAGTCCTGATACAAACGTAAAATGTTACAACACAGCTCAGTCTCAGTCCTCGAAAACTGTAATAGCTGTTTGCATCGTAGTGGATTACATATGAATAGTTCAAACAATGTTGTAGCGTTAGATTTTGAATGGTAGAATATACATTTTATCGTGGATCGTCGTTACATTTTACATTGTATCAGGGCTTTAGTAACTCTGAAACTGAAACTGGTCGAGGAGAAATAGATCTGTACCTGCAGGGAAGATAAACTCAGTCTTTCCACTGCAAAGGGAAAGAGATTTTCTCAGTTTATAGGGTTACGATCATTACGATCATTCATCATTCGGTAAACCAACGTTTCATCAAACCCAAGACATGTAGCCTAGATCTGAGTCGATCGATAATAGTTGCCGAAAATGAGACCGAACTGTTCGTGACATACGAGTGAGCACTGTTTGACTTCAATGTTTTGGCATTTTTTTTCTTTCTCTGACTGAACTGTTGAGCTGACTAATTGAGCTAAATAGACCTGTTCGAAAAGGGGGGGGGGGAGGGGGGGTGTAGCAGGGGACGATAACGCATGTCTTTTCATCGCAGTAGCCAAGTTACATTTTCTCAGTGGTGGGTGGGCCAAGCAAATAGATGATATAGAGATTCACGCAATTGGTTTGAAGCTCACGCTAGGATAACGATTCGTGATATCGACTGTCTGCTTTACAGGCGTACAGTTTCACACCCATGTTTTTTTGGCCTTTTATCTCTCTGACTGAACTGTTGAGCTGGCTGATGGGACAGAATGGCTTGAGGCGTGCACACCAGTGGCATCTTGTCCATGAAAATGGAGGGGTCACTCTCGGTGAACGCGAGCTCTTATACAGATTCCCCCCCCCCCCCCCCCCTTTTTTTTTTTTTTTTTTTTGTGCAGATTCGAAGATCGTCCGTTGTTCTGTCATTTCTGGTTTACAGGCCTGAGAACGATGGGTTTCGTGTACGCCACTGTCAAAAACATGAAGGCATATACATTTAATGCACGAATAATGGAGCCTGACGTA
>JADBJO010000241.1:102500-120000 GCA_016801955.1 Conus betulinus | reverse complement strand
ATGTGCTCTGGCGTTGAGGGATATGAGGGGGCGGGGATGGGGAGGTCTCTGGAAAAAGGGAAAAGAGATAAAGTGGTAACAAATGTTTGTTGAAAGTACTGCTCTCGGCGGGGATTCACACAGTAAATCGTCAGGCACATTACCATTATGATCTTTCACAGTCTGTCTGCCTGTCTGTCTTTTTCTGTGTGCGTGCGTGCGTGCGCGCGCGCGCGCGCGCGCGCGTGTGTGTGTGTGTCTGTGGATAATTAGCGTTTGTGGATGAATGAAAGGATCCCGACTGGAGCAACTGATCGTTTTTGGAACGAGCACCTTTGTGCATACATCGGGGATACTCCTGATTTATGAACCCCCCCCCCCCCCCCCCCCCCCCCCCCCCCCCCTTTTTTTTTTTTTTTTGTTTTTTTGACTATCTGCGGCCTTGGTGTCCTGTGTTCGAAAATGGTTCCTGAGCAACCCACATTAAGCTCTCCGGATGCAGGGGGTGGGTGGGGGGAAAGAAAGCAAACTGCACGCTTCCAATTTTTTTTTGTAATTGGACTGTCTGCGGCCTTGGTGTCCTGTGTTCAGAAAATGGTTCCTGAGCAACCCACATTAACCTCTCCGGATGCAGGGGGGGGTGGGGTGGGGGAAAGAAAGCAAACTGCACGCTTCCAATTTACCGCAGAAGCCTCCGTCATTGCCCCCACAACCTGCCAAACGAAATACATTTTCGTCTTCGTCAGACCTGTTCGGGATCCGTGCTGAAGACAGGAGATTGATACGTTTGAACGAGCGCAGCGCCTACTAGCAGTCTGCCAACTCCATTGCCAGATACAGGACCACAGACTTTTTTAAGCGTAACTCCACACTTGGAGAACGACAGGAACACTTGCTTCTACATTTTTCTTCAGGGTGGTTGAGTGATTGGTACCTATCCCCCCCCCCCCCCCCCCCCCCCCCCGCTTCCCCCACCCACCCACACCCACACATCCCCACGCTCCCGTTCGCTCCTCCCATTTTTACTCCTGTCTCTTGCTTTGCATGAATTAAGTTCCTCGCGACACAAAAACTGTGACCTGTTCGATTTACTCGTCCAAGAGCGTTACAGTCAAACTTTGAAAACGGCAAGTCTTCCAATGCATTGATGCATTGTCCTCCCGTTCCGTTCTTCTGGTTCTGCTTGTTCTTCTGCTGAGGCCCCACTATCGATTTAAATTTTTTTGATCATTCTGACACCTAATTGAAAAAAAAGTGGGTTTGCTGTTATCGTAAAACGTGTGAGTGTGTGTTAAGTTCACGTTTTCATTGTTTGCAGTCAGGGGTAAGGGGTTGGGGATTCAGGCGGGGGAGGGAAAGGGGGTTGGTGGTAGTGTGGTGCTGTTGGTCGTAGCATTGTTCAGGCTTGTACTCCGAACACATCTGTTAAACACACCTGTTAAACTGAACCTGATGTTTAGGGGAAAAAAAAAAAAAAAAAAAAAACCCTAAACAATTAAAACAACAACAAAAACGAGAAAACCCTAGCCTTTTCAATAACAACCATGCATCGCTTCGAGCACTCTGGAAGACAACATCATAAACTTGGATACCTCTGAAACATTGATATCGGTGCTGGTAACTGCTTCCAGAAGCCCAAAACATCCATACTATGCATCCCCATCACAGTGCCCGATGCCTGCAACGTAAGGTGTTATGCAGAGCTACATGGAATTACGACATTCGAATAATAAGTTATGGAGAAGTTCATAATAATTGACCAGACCAGAATTGACCAGACAAATAACTGACCAGAACAAAACCATCCCTGGTTACCATAATCTAGTCGGCTGAGTTGCCTTAGTTTTGCTCGTTAGTGCGCCGTTTGGTAGGCCTAACGTGGGGGGGGGGGGGGGGGGGGGGGGGGAGTCTACACGGCCAGGCTTCTACCATTCAAAATGAACATCACTACACACTGCTTGCTGTCGCATTTTCGCTATTGAATGATGTCGGCAAAATCATGTTTGCGCATGAGAGACGGGAAAGTTTGTCACAGTATAAAGGTGTGGTTCGTAAAGTAATGTTAGTGCATGAGAGACAGAAAAGCCCAACCTGGCCTGGAGAGTTATGCCCCCTGCTCAAGCACCGGTCGGTTGGTTCGCGCGCCTTGTTGCAGCCAGCAACCAGAGAGTGTATCGTAAACTACAGCTCCACACTTCAGCCCTGGTCTCGGCTGATTTCATCCCGAGTGGTGTCACGCGCCCACCCATCCTTCCTACTGATTGGTTGCCGTTGCGGATGAACGGTTTCCCCGAAAACAACAGCTTTTGATCAGGCCGAGAATGAAGTGAACTTGATCGGGCGGATAATTCTCTCCAGACAGTGGAATCAGAATAAAAAAAAAAAAAAACAGTGGTGATAAGAGAGGAGGCCACGCCTAAATGTGTTACGGGGGGGGAGGGGGGGGGGGGGTACAAGAGACGTCAGTTCAGATCAGCTGCGAGAGGGCCACGCCTAAATTTGACACTGGAGAGAAGCGGCAAGAGACGTCTGTTCAGCTCTGCCAGTTTCATGGCTCACTGAGTGTGTATCCACGAGATGCCCGACACCTCAAGTATCTGAAGCACGCTTAAGTAGATTAGTTAACGCCCAGATATTGTTGCCTGATGAGATGGATGCTGAACATGGGTAAACCTGGAGAGGAGGGGAGGTGATTTTGCCATAAAGCATTCAGAGTACTTGTCAACCCCACTTAACAGTAACCTATATTTGAAGCGTTTTGCAAGGGTAGCATGGAATTCAAATCAATGCAAATAGCGTCTCTCACATTGTGAGATAATGACATTGACCATAGAGAGAGAGGAGGGGGGGCAAGAGGGTTGAAGAGGGAAGGGGAGGGGGCTGACAAAACTGAGTAGAATATTACTGGAAGGAAGGAAGTAAGAAAAAAACAAACAAACAAAAAAAAAAAAAAAAAACAGCTAACCAACCAGCCAACAGACCAAAACAGAGAAAAAAAATCTTCAATGGCCCAGTTTTTCCTCCAACCCCAGCTGCATCTTAAGCAGCATAATTTAAAAGAACTTACAGAAACAATTGTTCCTACAAAATTCAGTGATTCTCCATACCCACCTCCTTCCCCCATCCCTCATCACCCTCCAGCCTTCCGTCAGTCTCAAAAAACAACGAACAAACAAACAATCAAGCAAAAACCACCTTTGGTATAGACATTTAATAAATTTTGTTTCCACATGGCCTTAGACTTAGCTCTGGCTGCATGGTTTCAGTCGCAGAATGCAACACTGTGGTGGCTGTCATATGAAGAAGTTACCACCTGTAACTAAAATGGGACACTGTGCAACTTTCTTCAATACAGTACATGCAGTACAAAGTGCAATACACCACTTTACCAGACATGTACAAAGATATAAATAACAACACCTTACATGACAGCATAGTACAAGAATGTAATACACTGTGCTATCCCCTATTTGACAAGACTACACAATACATTATAAATTACAACACACCACTACCACAGCATTATACTATACTATACATGTTTTATAAGATGAGGTGATATGATGCTGTAATTAACGAGATGCACCTTTACAAGACAGTTTTCAGCTACATGCCTTGAAAATGAAAGTGTCCAATACATCATTGATCCCCCCCTCTCTCTCTCTCTCTCTCTCTCTTCCTCTGTCTGTCTCCCTCTCTCTCTCTCTTTCTCTCTCTTTCCACCTCACTCTCCCTCTCTCTCTGTTCTCAACTAGAACTCCCAGCTGAGAGTTTTTTGAGCATGTAGCCACTTTCAATCCAATCATTATGGCAACCATAGCATGATGATCAGTTTCTTGTTGTTAAAGCAAGATTCAACATTCTGCAGTTACTTCTTGCAGTACCGTCGAGAATGCACATGGGACAAATAACACTTCAAAAGAAATAGTAAAGATTCAAGTAATTAAGACATAACTGTATGTAAAGACTTTCTGTTAAAACTAACATTACAGCATGATAGCCTCTTTTTCATCTCTCATCCATGCCAAGCACATTTTCTCAAATGGCCTTTTATTTGGAATGGTCAGAGCAGTGGTGGAGCACCCAGTTAACAGTCAGACTGTGTGGGATGCTGGCATCCAATCTGACAAAAAGCTGGCACTTTTGCTGCCCATGTAACATGTTTTTTCTGTTGGTGTTGATGTAGTGTTAGATAGGTCCCCAAGCCCCCACTCGCTCTTCCGGGATAGTTATTCATGTGTTTGTACCTGAATATAGCATTAAAAAGAAGAACAAACAAACAAACAAACAAATAACAAGAACTGATGAAGAACAAGAATCCCAAATAAAACTAAACTCATGTGTCATTGACTCAAACCCCAAAGATCAGCAGTGTCTCACTACACCAGTAATTAACTGGGCTTGACCAGAGAACAGCTTTCATGCGGCATGACTGCGGGCGGGAACTGAAGCGAGAAAATCAAGTTTTTGTGATGTGACTGCTGCATTAGTTTGTTGGAAGAATAACTTTTGTTCTCTTGCTCATTGGAAGAAGCAATCCAGGGGGATTAAAATCATTCAAATTCACCACTGCTGATGGGATGGGGGGAGTGCTGGTGTGCCTGTCTTTGCAAACAGCGCTTTGAATTGCCTGCTAGAAGATAGGGAAGCAAACTGAATCATGATTTTTTTTTTTCTCTTTGTTGTTTCAGGTTCATGTGGAAGTCCTAGACATCAACGACAATGAGCCAGTCTTTTCCCATCAGAGGTACCGAGCCAACATCTCGGAGAACTGCGATGTCGGTGATCATGTGTTACGTGTCGTGGCATCGGATCAAGACAAAGACAACCGCCTGCTGTACTCCATCGCCTCAGCTGCCTCTGTGACCAGCCTCCACAAGTTTAAAATCAGCCCCAGGACTGGTAAGAGATTAGGGGTAGGGTGTTGTCTCTGCTGTGGAGGTTTGACAGTAATATGCATAATCAACAGAGGAAATGAAATAAAAGTAAAATCAGTATTTGTATTAGTAGGAGAGTAGGTCTCAGTATAGCATGTGTGCGCAAATGCTTAAAACACACACACACTCACACACATGCATGCATGTAGACACACAGGCGCAAACACACACACACACTCACACACACACACACACACACACACACAGAAACCTGCACACAAGTTCATCAGACATGAGTAAATATCATGAGACACATTTGTTACACTTAACAGTAGAATTTAAAAGTCTTGGTCACAGTAAGGTAATCACAAAGATTTGACATTTGGTGAAAAGTATGAAAGAGAAAAGCCCACAAGGCAAAACAGTGACATTTTTTGTTGAGTCTTCTTCATGTTGAATGTACATGAGTATGAAGTAACAGAAAGGCAGGAAAGAAGTTACACATCAGATAGTTGCCAAGAAGGGAAATGGATGGAGAACGAAACAAAGGAGAAAGAAAGGTCCAAACATACAGCAAACATTTTTGAAAACCACAGTTTTCAAGAATCATATCATTGAATAAAAAATAAGCATTCAAACACAAAATGGTGCAAGCACATCTTCGTCATATCCCTCGTTCTCTTTTGAGTCATGCTGGTTAAACAGACTCTTTAGACTGAGTCAGTGGATGGTGAAAAATGAATACAGCATGTATTCTGCATGAAGCATGCATTCAGACCTGTGCACCATAGACTTTTAGTTTATTTTGATAGTCATTTACAAAATGTGAAAAAAAGGGAAAACGGAAAAAAAAAGAATAAGAAGCTTAAAAAAAACAAACAACACCACACACACACTCACGCACGCACGCACGCACGCACGCAAACACACGCACGCACACACACACACACACACACACACACACACACACACACACACACACACACACACACACACACACACATACATACACACACACACACACACACACAGTCTATTTGAAATTATGGGAAAGTGCAATTATGGTGACTGCCCCAACCAGCTTCTGTCTTAAAGAAAGGTGCAAGAAATAAACATGTTGGCAGTGTATTCACACAGTGAATGTCTTAGCCAGTTTTTCTTTAGTTTCTTTGTTGACAATTTCCTAAGAATTGCTGTCACTGCGCAAGTGTCAGCCCTATAAAAATAAACAGACTTAAGTAGTTATCCTGATCATGTTTGAATGCAGACATTTTCAGATGAGAATCCATCGACATTGAATGAAGATTATTGTTTTTTAATTTTATTTTCTAGTGAAAAAAGAAAATGACAAGAACAAAGAATACACCATTTTTACCCTTTTTCTTTGAAAATACTTCAATAAATGAAAAAAAAAAAAAAAACATTCACAATAGCAAAGGGAAGATGCGTAAGTCTGTGCCTTCTTTTGAAACATATTCTCAATAGCAAAGGAAGATGCATAAGTGTACTTCTATTAAAAAACATTCTCAATTGCAAAAAGAAAATGCGCAACTTCTACTGAAAAACATTCTCAATAGCAAAGAGAAAATACTTAAGTCTGTACCTTCTATTGAAAAACATTCTCCATAGCAAAGGGAAGATGCATAAGTCTGTACCTTCATTCTTTTGTGACAGGAGTGATCATGGTTTCGGAGAAGCTGGACAGAGAGCAGATGCCCCGCCACCTGTTGACCATCATGGTGCGTGATCAGGGGGTACCGTCCAAGAAGAGCTTCGCCCGTGTTGAGATAGATGTGGTGGACGACAATGATCACACCCCTAACTTCCTGTCCCAGACATTCGAGGGGCGGGTGTTTGAGACGGCTGCAGTGGGGAGTGTGGTGGTGCAGGTGATAGCCATGGATCAGGACAAGGGGAGCAACTCTGAGTTGGTCTACTCCATTTTGTCAGTATGGAGTTACCTTTCCTTCCCTCTCTCCAAATGGAGTTACCTTTCCTCTTCTCTCTCTCTCTCTCTCTCTCTCTCTCTCTCTCTCTCTCTTCTCTTGTCTGTGTGTGTCTGCCAATTGAAAATATTGTTCATAAATATCTTTCAAGTTCACTCTGTCTCTCTCTGTTTGTCATCATAGTATTCCTCATTTTAACCTGAACATAATTCTTTGCATGTTGATTGCATGCACTTGAAAGTAATGGCCATGGGCATTTTATATAGCATGTGAGCTGTAGGTGCTAAACAAATACAATGCATTCATTTAAAAAAAAAAAACGAAAAAAAAACCCCACTTTTTTTTTCTCTCGGTCTGTCTGTCACTCTCTGTCTGTCTGTCTGTGTGTCTCTGTCTCTCTCTGTGTCTCTTTCTCTGCTTTCTTTCCCTTTTTATGCTGTCACTGATATCATTTCTGTAAGAAGATGAAATTTTGATTTGCTTATTTTGTTAACCCCCCCTTAACCTCACCACCCAAAACCCTCCTGTCTCTTCCACAATATATGTCCATTGATCTGTCTTCCTTTTGTTTTCTTGTTCTCACCTCCTTTCTCAACCTCCCTCTCTTTGACTCATTCATTTTGTTTTAAAAGTTAACAACCATAGTTGATTCCCCTTATTTTGATTAGCCATAATAAATGTATCACTGTTTGTCGTGTATTCAGGCAATGCGGACAGCATGTTCTCCATCGATGAGCGACAGGGCAACATTCTGCTGGCCAAAGAGCTTCACCGTGCTGTCCAGCCTGTTTTTCACCTGGTTGTCATGGCCGTGGACCAAGGCGTCCCACCTAGGAGCAGCACGGCCGATGTCAAGATCACAGTCACTGTCTCCAACAACGCACCACCTGCATTTTTCCATAAAGAGATGGTGACAGAGCTGAAGGTACCTATGAACTGATGCAAAGTGTAGGGTAGTTGTTTGTTTGGATGGAGTGTGGGTACAGCGCATACACAGTAAAAGGAAGAACTGATCATAACCGGGAAATTCATCAGTAGATTTAGACTAACTGGGTGATATGGAAGCTTTTTGTTGTTGTTGTTTATATGCTCTGGATGGGGTATTACTGCAGTGGGATAGCTCCCATTAACATTGTTGATAGTGCGTCTGTCTCCCTCTCTCTTTCTGTCATGTTTATGTGATCAAAGTCCCATGCAACTTATATTCATATGTTGCTGCTGATGGAAAATTGTTTTAGTACTGGTTACGCTGTCAACACTTGGGGACACTCTTGGGCAGAATGAGCGGACGACAAAATCAGTAATATTATTTCTGCGCATGCGAATGCTGGTGTGCATTAAGAAGGATATTAGTGGCCGATGAACCTAAGTTTTTTCCACATTTTGTCATTCACTAGATGAGGAAAACAAAATAAATAAACAATAACAGATTTTGCCCAAAGAAGATCTGGACAGGAAACTAAAAGCTTTCAGAAACGAAAAACTGTTAATAAAACAGAAGACACAATGTTTTTTACTGTCTTGATAATACAGAATTGTTTTCAGAAGTATGTGCAGTAATCACAAAACATGTCCCTTCTGCTTGGAACAGAGACTTGTTTCAAAGGATCTTTTTCTTTTTTTTTTTCCTAAAGAAGTTCACAAAATGGTGGAAGACAACTGTGTGTAAAACTCACTCCTTGTAAGATGTGGTGAAGGGGGACTTTTTTGTACTGTCAGCAGTACTGATTATGGTGAATGGGTTGTGGTATGCTTCTGTTTATGATTCAAAAGTGTGGATAGTGTGAGGAGTATTAGTGGGGCATGTACACACATGCATCTTCTGAAAGTTGAGCGCCTCTATACCATAGAGGTACTACAGTCTAAAACTTGTTTTTCAGACTAGCTTGCAGAATTCTCTCGCTCTCACACACAGACAGTGACATACACACACTCTGGCATGCATATGCATGCACATGCACACACTCTCTCTGTCTCTCTCTCTCTCTATCTCTCTCTCTCTCTCTCACTTGCACATTCGCTCGATGTCAGATTGAGGGAATTAAAGTAGAAGAGTAAAACTTTCAGAAAGTTTTTGTCAGAGAGGAGCTGAACTCAAACTGTGACTGTTGCTGTGTCCCACAGGAGAATCAGCCAGTGGGCACAGTTGTGGGTGCAGTCACTGCAGTCAGCCAGTCGACGGTTGTATACACCATCATCAACGGCAATGACGACGACGACTCTCTTCTTCCTCAACCCCAACTCAGGTGTAGTGACCACCACCACGGTCATTGACTATGAGCAGCACCGCCTCTTCAACCTCACCATCCAAGCCAGCAACATTGTGGGTGCCACCGCAACTTCACATATGCTGGTACACATAAGTGACGTGAATGATAATGCCCCCAAATTCTCAGATTTGGTCTTTTTCGGAAACATTAGCGAGGGGATGGATGCTGGAACGGTGGTACTGAACACAAAGGGTTTGCCGCTGGTGATCCAGGCGTCTGACGCAGACTCAGGGGAGAATGCTCTGCTGGAGTTTCGGATTGTAGAAGAGAGTGCCAGGCGGTATTTTTCTGTGGATGCCAGCACTGGAGCTATTCGCACTACAGCTTCGTTAGACCATGAAACAACAGCTGCCTTTAACTTCACGGTTCAAGTCCAGGATCGAGGAAATCCCCGCCACACTGCTCGCGTTCCTGCGCAAGTTGATGGTGTCTGTGGATGACATCAATGACACGCCGCCGCCACGCTTCACAAACCATATATGAGGCGAAGGTGTTGCTGCCAACATACCGTGACGTCAGTGTGGTGAGGGTGGAAGCCACTGACCCTGACACTGTGAACCCTATGCCGCTGATGTACAGTATTGTCAAGGGCAACAAGGAAGGATGTTTTCTCTCAACCCCTCAAGATGGACTGCTGCGTGTTGAACAGACACGCAACATCCAATCCAGGTATGTCTTGTTACATTAAGTTATTGTCATTTTTAGAGTTTTATTGTGTCTGTTAGTCTATGTTCGAGTTTTATGTAATTCTCTTGTTTGGAGTTAGTCTATGTTCGAGTTTTATGTAATTCTCTTGTTTGGAGTTTTATCTTACTGCCTTTATTAGAGATCTGTCATCTGGTCTTTTAGCCTGTTTTGGTCAGATCTTTTTATCTTATTGTCTTTATTCATTTTATCCACATGTGTTTATCATTGTAGTTGACTTCATCAGTTTTATACTAATGTGTTTGATCATGGCTTTATCTTGTCTTCAGCAGGGTTTTATCTTATTGTATTTCATAGATTGTCTTCATGAATCTTATCTTGTTCTCGTTAGTGGAATTTTTACCTTATTGTTTTTACTTAAGTTGAGTTTTCTTTTCTTTTTGGGTGGATAAATTTCTGGTAGTCTGATTCAAGTGAGATGTGACTGAACTTTGATGGAGAGAAATGTAAAAAAAAAAAAAAAAAAAAAAAAAAGCTAAAACAGAAAGTTTTGTTCCTTCAAATCTTAAGAGTGCACTGTGCCAGTGGGAAATGCAGAAAGGTGAACATGCAAACATGTAAACAATGAATATGATCAGAAAAAAGACAGATGTGTACACACAACACACACACACACACAGAAAAAAAAAATCCCTATTTGCCACTCTCACCTCTCCCCACTTCCCCTACCAAAAAGGAAAAAAAAAAAGAAAAGAAAAAAACCAAGTTTTATTTCTGAAGACTGTGCAGTTATAAACAGGGTATGGAGAATACTATATATAGGGGTATCTTTGACATACATGTACACACATTTCTTGTTCTGGCAGATACGAGTTGACCATACAGGCCAGCGATGGTCGCTTTGACACGCTGGCTCAGGTCATAGTCACGGTGGAAGAATCCAAAGACAGCGGAATTGTCTTTGCCAAGGACAGCTACTCCGTGCACGTGGCTGAAAACTCCAATGAAGAGCAGAACCTTGTGGTCCTGCAGCCCCTTAACGCTGATCCTTCCCAGCACTTCTCTTTCTCGCTCCTCAACAACCAAGAGGTGTTTTCGGTGGGAGAGACGTCGGGCGTGTTACAAACCACAGGTGTTCCTCTGGACCGAGAGCAGCAGGAAAATTACACTGTGGTGGTTGAGGTAAAGTGAAAAGACAAAAAAAAAAAAAAAAAAAAAAAAAAAAAACCCCATAGTCAGAGTGCATTAGTGTGTGGTATTTGTCATTAGATTGCTTCGTCTTCTGCTTTGTTTTCTTTCTTGACCAGAACTAAGAGGTTCAGTGTTGGTGGGATATTGTGTGTGTGTGTGTGTGTGTGTGTGTGTGTGTGTGTGTGTGTGTGCGATGCGTGTGCATGCCCTCGTGTGTATGTGTGTGACCGGATTTAATCCCTCAGTGAATGTGGCTACATTTGTTTTCAGAGAGGAAGCTTTCAACATAAGGTTAAATGTAGTGTGCAGTCTGCTGGCATAGGATCGCTGGCTCTTCTACTAAGGATTGAATGAAATTTAATGTGTACAAAAGTTTTTTTCTTACTTTATCTTCTTTTTTTCTTTCTTTTTTTTTGTGTAAATGCATTCATTCATACAACTTTCATTCAGAGTCACATCTGAAGGATTGGGAGGGTGCTGGAGTCTGCGCAGATGTGGACTCAGAAGAAGAAATCTGGCATCTAGCCGTGTCATGTGGGGTTTGAACCCAGAACCTGTAGATCAGATTATAATGCTTTAATCACTCAGCCAGCCCAGCTGAACGTGGGCATGCCAGTTCAGCATGTTTCAGTGTTTTTTGCTTTCAGTTTTTTTTTTTTTTTTTGTCCTGAAAAGAGAAGAAAATCTGAGAATTAATGTGATGGAAATAGTGCTTATACACAAACAGTTATATTCTTATTGGATGAAACCGAAGGAAATGGAAATTTGTATTTTCCCCATTCCTTGCACTTTGCAGCTTTTTTTTTTTTTTTTTTTTTTTTTTAACAGATGATAATAGTGATCATTTAATTAATCAAAATATGGTTATAATCAATATTATAATTGTCATTCATAGGATTTATCTTGGTATGTGGAAGTTGTATGGAACTAACAGGATCTGTTCGTTATAGTCTGTTTTGTATGTGTCCAGGTGTCTCAGTTGATAAACAGATTATGTTGAAGATATGTATTTAGATTGCAAAGAAGTACATGCTTTTGAGTGAAATGAATCTGTTTTTTTTGTGCTGTTCTAGCTGATCCAGCATATGAATTATTAATTTTTAAGTAAACACAGTCTTGAGTTTTTTTTCCCAAAGATTTAAGTCAGAACATCAACAGAACGTGGCCTTAGCTATTAAACGTGCCAGTTAGTTTTCCATGTTTCAGAGAATTTCTTGCTCTGTCCTTTTTTTTTTTTTTTTTCATTGAATGGATTCACTGAGGGAAAAGATTCATGTGGATTCACTGAGGGAAAAGATTCCTTTAGCAGACAGAAAGAAAAAGCTGAAAAAAAAAAAGGATCATCAGTTTCAAGATCTCATTCAGAGAAGCTTTGGGGTTTAGCCTGAAATTTGTGGAGATACATGCACAAATTTTTTTCATTGTTTCATTTCATTCTTTTAAATTTTTTTTGTTTGTCTTGCCTGAAGAAGACCAAAGAGGTTGAAATGGCTTTATATTTGTTTGCCTCTTTCATTTGGCGGAATACTAGTTTTTCTTTTTAGACATTTTCCTTGTTTTAAATATCTCTTTCATTTGGCAGAATGCTAATTTTTCTCAATAAAAATTTTCCTTGTTTTAGATATCTCTTTCATTTGGTGGAATACTAATATTTCTTTTTAAATATTTTCCTTGTTTTAAATGTCTCTTTCATTTGGCAGAATTTTTAATTTTCTTTTAAGTGTTTTCATTGTTTTAAATATCTCATTATTCCTCCTGCACACAATTGCTTTTGTACTGTTTGTTCACATCATAGGTCATAAGATTTTTTTGTTTTCTACTTATCACTTGATGTTTGGGAGAGCTGCTAACCCCTGTCCCTCACTGGTCCTCTCACTATGACCTTTTCTCCCCTGACATCTCTCTCCCCTAAATGTCTGTCTTTTGGTTGTTCAAGCAGAGCTGATTCATGCCATATCAAAATTAATGTAGTCTGGTGTATGAGGACATACATCATACATAAAGCAGATTTTCTAATTTCTGTATGTTATGTGCGTGTGTTGTGAGAGTTCAGTTTTTTGTACATTCATGTTTTTGAAAGTGTGTGTGTGTCCGTTTATGTGCATGTATGTATACGTGTATGTTTTGTTGATGGTCTTTTTTTTTTTTGATGGTCTTTTTTCTGACTGACCTGACATGAGTTGAAAGTTGCTGTGTGATGACAGGTGACATGCGACACCCCTGAACGCAGTACAGCCCATGGTGGTGGTGTTGGTGAAGGTGGAGGATGAGAACGACAATGCCCCCATGTTCGTCAAACAGCCCTTCCAAACTGTCATCTCCATCGATTCCGAGGCTGGAGATGTCGTCAAGAAAGTAAGCCTAAGCGGGTGATGGAAAAGAGATGGGGAAATAAGCACAAAAATGGAAAAGAAACATGAGACAGAGATTGCAGAGGAGAGGGAGGGAGAGAGAGAGAGAGAAAGAGAGAGAGCTGTGTTGTGTTGCCATTTCTCTCTTTGCTGCTGTCTTCCTTCCTCTGCCTTAGCCTGCCCTGTTACCCTGCGTACAGAAATGGTGTGAAAGTGGTCATGATTTCAAGAATCTGAAAGCTAGCAGTGCACTTTACTGAATTTATGGTATTCCTGGAAGATTTTCTCTGCTACTGTTTTTTTGATGTCTTAATGTTCATTATTGATGTGTTGTCACTGTAAATGAATTCTCCTTCTGCAAGTACTGTGGCCGATGTACTGAAGATATCTTTCTCTCTCTTTGTTGTGACATTAATCTGGTCTATCCTGTCTCTTTTCTTCTTCATTTTGCACATTCTGTCTTTTCTTTCTTTCAAGGCTTTCTGTTACCCCCATTTGTTCTTAATCCTCTTTGTCATATGGACCATTTTTCATTTAGATACTTGAATGAACTATGAAACTGACCAGGTTGTTATTCTTTTTTTTTGTTGTTGTTACTATTTTCACTGCTTTGTATCAATCAACCCCACTACTCCCCTCTCTCGTCCTTCTCTTCCCACCAGGTCACAGCCATAGACCATGACCTGGGAGAGAGCGGGGAGATTCGCTACTACATGCCTGTCCACCTGAATGATAATGGCAAAGACGCTTTTGCCATCAACCAGTACACGGGTGATATTGTGGTCAAACGCCTGTCGAAGATGGACCGCAACACCGACTTCCTGCTCACTGTGGAGGCGGCTGATCGAGGTATGGGCGGCGCAGATGTCAGCAAAAGCCTTAAGACCAAAGAGTGAAATTTAGCATGATTATTCAACTTTGGAAACTCTGATTCTCGTCTGATTATGCCTGTGCAAATGACAGTGTTAGCATAATCAAGGGTTCTGCTATTCACTCACTATTATTAATGGTTGCAATACATGCAAGAAAATGTGGTTTTACAGTAATTAACAAAAAACAAATTCTTGATTTTCTTGCAGGTCTATTAGGACTTTTGTGAAAAAGACCAAATAGGAAGTTCTGTAAAATAGGTGGGAGCAAGTCTAACAGGGTTCTGTGTTTCATGCTGGGCTCTCAGCAGTTCAGTGTGTGATTGTACCCAAAAGCTAGAAAAAACTCCAGTACCCAGTTTTACTTGTGAAAGCAGAAAACAATACTTTACTCATTAGGTTTTGTTGTTGTTTGGTTGTATTTTGCTGCATTATCTTCTCTGTTCTCTGATTTTCATAATTGTCATATTATTGTCACATAACCAAGCAAAACTGACTTATGATAAAAACTCATAAGGAAAATTCATAAGAATTAGTTGATTCTTTGAGTTGATTTCTCGATAAAATGTTTCAAGGATGGAGGCGGTATCTCTTCCTAATCTGTGTCTCACACCAAGCCGCCTGTCTTTGTTTTCCCAGTCCTGGGTGGTAGTCTGTCATTCTTGGCATGCCATCCCATATTTGTGCAGCTCATTTCTTCTGTTTTCATCTTATGACACAATCTTAGGGATGTGCATATCAGGATGACATAGGCACGTGACGGACTGTAAACTTCAGGATTTCCACAACTGCTTACTGGCAGTGTTTTCCCTGCGCTTTGTTTCAGGCAACCCCCCTCTCTCCTCCACGGTGGACGTTCCCATCCGAGTCGTGGACAGCTCAGCTCCGATGTTTGAGTCTCAGCATGTGGAGGTGCGGATCCCGGAAGACTGCCTGTGTACTCTCCAGTGAAGAGCATGCAGGCCATCAGTCCAGGCGGTCACAAGTTGATTTATTCCATCAATGCCGGTGACCGATACGGCGACTTTGCTGTGGATTTCAATACAGGTCAGTCTTCAGAATCATGCTAATGAGTGACAGAAGAATATGAAAACCTAAAAAAGCAGTCAGTTAACAGGTGTGGGTGTGTGTTGAAGGGATGTCTACTCTGACGTGACAGTTTATAAGTGCTGTTTGTTTTTTTTTTTTTTTTTTTTTTCTCTAATGGTTATTTTCAGTTTTATTTTTCTTAATTTTGTGTGGCTGCTTTCGCTTTTTCTGCACAGATATGAAGCTGCATCCCTTCCTTTTATTTGTCCAGCACTGGGTTTACTTTTTATTCCCTGTTGTGGCCTCAGTGTGTCTAAAGCAGAACAGGAGTGAGCCCTCAGTGCTGAGGTGGTTTACTTCACCTGTTTTCCCTCTGTTATGTTCATGATCTTGCTCTCTCTCTCATCTCTCTCTCTCTCTCTCTCTCTGTCTGTCTTCTCTCTCTCTCTCTCTCTCTCTCCCCCCTCTCTCTCTCTCTCTCTCTCCTCTCTCTCTCTCTCTCTCTCTCTCTCTCCCTCTCTTTATGCTCTTTATCCCTGAAGAACAGAAAGTGTCAGGGATTAGTTTTGCTGTATATTCAAGATAGCATCTGTATATGTAAACAAGCTTGTGCTCCAAATTGTGATGGCGCACAAGCTGAAACAAAGAAGATGACTGTGTATATTTTTCATGTTGCTTTTGCTGCCTTCTTCATCCAATTGTATGTTTGATCATATCTGATTATTGTTGCCATGTAGCAGTGCAGATGGCTGAATTTTTGTGATTCTACTGTTTGAAAACAACAAAACATTATCTTTTTTTTTCATGACATTTTACATCATTTGTACATGCCTGTTTCGTAAATGTTTATTGTTTCATGTCATTTACGCTTCATAAATATTATTCAGTTGATTCAAGTCAAGCTTGCAATTATGCATTAGCTTCATTGGCTCATTATTGTTTTAGATTTTTAATGCAAGAGTACAATTTTTTTCTTTAGATTTAAATGATTTATATTTGTGTCAGAAATTTTTTTTTCTCAGGTTTAAAATGTCAGTTTTGCTTCTCTTTATTTAATCGTCAACTCTGTATCTTGTGAACATGCTGGGCCAGATATGACAGAGTTAGGTCCATGTGAGTACCCCAACTTTGTCTTCGTAACAAAAGCAAACATGAAGTATAAATGTGTACTTTTGTTTTTTATTATGGATGTATCTGTTCATTTATTTATCTCGCTGAATGCATTGTACAACTTGCACACAGTGCCACTGCGTGATGTCTGGTGTCTGTTCTGTACAGTCTAGTTTGGCATGCTCACGCTGGCTATCACTGATTTAAATTGCCAGTAGGCACCTGAAAAAAAAAAAAAAGCTCCTTTGAGGATCTGCATGAACTTGCTACTGATGTTGTTTTGTATTACCACATGCATTTCTCACCTCTTCACTTGAGTTATGCTTTTTCTACATACTTTCTTGCATAAGAAAATGCATGTTCCGATGATTAGACAGGTGAATAAATAAGTTAAGAAATACACAAATAAAAAAACAAAACGTGTTTGCACTTTATAAAACCACTTGTTTTCTGTGACGGTACTTGCTAACGTTTCTTTCAGACACACTGTTATGTGCTTCTGACTTGATGATTCTCTCCCCCCCCCCCTTTTAAGCAGTGTTAGTGTGTCATCGCTGTCATTGTGGTCGGTCAGTGAATTGTAGAGGACATGTGTGACAGGTTGTCATCGCTGTCATTGTGGTCGGTCAGTGAATTGTAGAGGACATGTGTGATAGGTCAGTGAATTGTAGAGGACATGTGTGATAGGTCAGTGAATTGTAGAAGACATGTGTGATAGGTTGGTGCCTGCTACAGTCACACTCTGTGCGGCAGTTATTTCTGGTGGTCTGTGTATATCTGATGACAGTGCAGATGGGGAGGGGAGGGAAGGTCATGGCTGGGTGTAGAGGAGTGGATGGAGTTAGGGCTTTGGGGAGGGGGGGTGGGGGATGGATGGGAGCCCATTCTGTGGCAGATCTTGGTCGAGAAGTTGTGTAAGGGATGGTTATCTTCAATGGTTTAGGTCATGTTTAGTGGTGTTTGGAGGAGAAGAAAAATACCAGAGATGTAGACATTCTTGTTGCACAAAGGAGAAAAAAGAAAGCCAAAGCTATCTGGATGTCAACATTGATTTTTTGTCAGTGAAATTTCAGCGAAACGTGCCGTAACAAATGCTATTTTGATTATTCTTTTTGCTTTTTCAATTAATCTGTTCAATGTAGAATTACAGCAGAATATACTGAATCGATTGTAGCAGTGTTTGTATGGTAACAAATTGTACAAAAATTAGAAAATGCTAACACAAATGATAAC